>JBCJKH010037736.1:0-20519 GCA_039877255.1 Loriculus beryllinus | reverse complement strand
TTGTATGGGAGATGCTCCAGTCCCCTGATCATCCTCGTGGCCTCCTCTGGACTTGTTCCAACAGTTCCATGTCCTTTGCAGGGCTGCTCTGAATCTCTTCTCTGCCCAGCCTGTAGCTGTGCCTGAGATTGCTCTGACCCAGGTGTAGGACCTTGCATTTGGCATTGTTAAACTTCATAAAGTTTAAACTCCCTACATTAAAAAGCCTACTAATTTCCTTTTGATTAAACCATTATTCATCCTATTCTATCTCCATCTTGAGGAAATTAGAAATCAGAGAGAAGCAAAAATCCAGAATATACATTGAAGTATTAACAATACATCTGAAACAGTAATTATATCTTCTGTCCTTCACTCTCAGTACAGATATCCAAAATTACTTGTATTTTTTCATTGTGTAAAAAGCCATATGCTACAGTTGTGTGTGTGTATAAATATACATGCAGTAAGGGTTCAGCTATGTTTATCCTTATTAACACTGAACCTGTGCAAACTGAAGATCAACCCCATGGATGAAGAGAAGCCTCTTGCCTTCCAGGCTGAAATAGTACCTCATCAACACTGTCTATTCCAGCAAGAAAACCTTTCTGAGGGAGCCAGTTTGCAATTCATTGGCTGCAAGCTATCTAGCCATTAATGTGACTCAGCCAGTAAAACACTGCCTGAATTCTTAAGTATATCCTGAGAATGCTGAAGCCTTCTATTTTAGTCTCTGGACAAAATCAGACTCAAGGCCTTGACTGATCCAAACAAGTTAGATTCTGGAAATGACTGACTCAGTGAACACAACTGTACTTTCATCATGGATTCAGGCACAGGATGACCAAAGCTGACCCCATTACTACTGTGACATCCAGCAGTGGAGCTTTTATGGAAATATTGCTTGTGCTGGTGTCTTCAGGACTGGTCGATTTGGGGTCAGCTTCTTCTCTGCCTACCTGACTGCAAATGTGACTGAGCTCACAAAACAAAAAAGATAGGCAGTTTGTATGTCACCTTCAATTCGAGACTAGCTAATATCAAGTGAAGACACTGCAGAATAGCAGTGGGAGCAGAGGCACACAATCTAATGTAATAGTATCTAACTTTAGCAGCAAATTTGCCCTGTCTGGGAAATAATGACTGTCTGAACTTTATAAAGCAAGAGAATGAAGTTGGTATCACGCAATGCAGCTCCACTGCTGTATTTCATTTTATAATATGTACTACATTTAAAGTTTAAACATAATATATTTCCATGAGGGTTTTGAAAACTCAGGGAAATACACACTGAAATGGTGTAACTGCTGTAGTTGTTGCATTTGTTGGAGCACAGAAGGAAGTATGAAGCACTAGTTCACCATCTTCATGTAGTCAGTGATGATTAAGAATTTATTACAATTATATTAACTCTTAATTTCAGAAAAAACTTGCTATTTGGCCATTTGTGCTGCCACTAAAATTCTCAGATTTCACTCAAGGGGAACCCCAGGGCTGTAGAACAAAGATTATCCTAAATCCGAAGGAAGACCAAAGAGACTATTTGGAAGAAAGGCAAATCAAAGAAATTGTGAAGAAGCATACTCAGTTCATCAGGTTTCCAATTACAGTCTTTGTAAGTGCCTTGTTTGAGATGCTAATAGTACATGCTTTGAAACACCAGTTGCATACCTAATGTCCCTACATCATACCCAGATACTACTAGTACAATATTAACTAAGCTTTCTTTGTAGTGATAGCATTAAAGTTTATAAGAAGAACTGGCTACCCTGGATTTGGGGAAAGCTGAGGTTCTTAACGACTTCTTTGCCTCAGTCTTCACTGGCAAAGGCTCTGACCACATCACCCAAGTCTTGGCAGGCAGACGCAGGGACTGTGAGAATGAAGACCCTCGGCCCACTGTAGGACAGGATCTGGTTTGAGACCATCGTAAGAACCTGAATATGCACAAGTCCATGGGACCTGATGAAATCCATCTGTGGGTCCTGAAGGAGCTGGCGAATGAAGTTGCTAAGCCACTGGCCATCATATTCGAAATTATTATGGTTCTAGTTCCAAAACTGAGCAGAAGGCAATTTAGAAAGGTACTCTGAATGCCCGGTGTATCAGTATTATTTAACGAATAATTTCTACAAAACTGCAAATTTGGAAATACTTCTCATATGACTTGTAATGGTGATGATCTCGGACTTTCATGATGACCTTTGGACTTGACGATCTTAAAGGTCTTTTCCAACCTAGTTGATTGTATGATGTTCACTCTTAAAAAAAAGTGATATGCAGGGAAATCAATCAAGATGGAATTAACATTCAAATTAAATACTAGGGAGGGTTTCTAGAGAAAAGAACGGCTCACTGTACCTTCCTGTCTTGGACAACCAGAGATAAGGAGGCCGAGTCATCATGGTTATATTTGGTATAAATTCAGAATTGTATTTCTGTCAGATGAAACAAACTCATAATAGTTCTGCAGAACTACAGGTAAGAGAGATAGTTCATTGTGAACAAATGGTCTGAGAAAATACAATTTAGGTAAGTCATTAGAAAGAGTAGCTACGTCCTGAGGAATAAAAGCTGAAAAATCCCTGCTTTTACTATTCCAGTCCTTTACTGTCCCTTCCTGCAACTTAGCTTTGCAGATCTGTGAAGAACAGCAAGAACAAAACACAGAAAAATACATTTTGTCATCAGTTTTTTATGGGTTTACTTTATAATAAAAAGCTTTTCTGGTTAGAGTGAACTTGCTACTTTTATTTTAAACACTAGAAATTTTTTAAGTAAATCAAATTTGACAAAATAAGGGTACTTTCCCTATTCCATACCTATTCAACTAAAGTAGAGATGCAAAAATCCTGGGCTGCCAGCAGCTGAAAGAGTTTTTGGTTTGTTAATCACAGGAGTCAATGTGACTCCCACCCAGCTGAAACAGCCATTCTGGAGGGATTTTCCTCTCTCTTGTTTTGTTTTGTTTTGTAGATGATGAGAGAAAAAAAGGCAGAAATATCTCCTGGCAAGTATTAAGCAGCACCACCCCAAACAAGAAATAACCTGGTGATTTCTAGCAACTCTAATCTGTCCTACTTGTATAATGTAGAGCATTATACTGACATGCATATTAACTGGCCTAAGAATACCCTCAGCTCAGCTGACTGCACAGCAGGATTTCAGTGTCAAGAGCCAAGTTACTTCAGGAGATTTGCCTCAGTATGGCAGGAAGCATCTCTGAAAGAGATGAAATCTGACTTTCCCTCTGATTCACTATGCCTCCTTACTGTAGCCTACAGATAGATGTGTATGACTAATCAAGTACTTACACAGCTCTTGACAAAATTTCTCAAAGTACCCACTCAGAGCCAGCTTTAATCAGAATTATCTTACTGCTACTATTCTTTCTTTCATGGAGAAGAAGCTGGGATTCAGATCTCTCATGTTTTTTCACAAGAAATAAATCTTTTGATCTGTCTGAGACAGCAGGAAAGGAACATTAAACTGCCTAAGCAGAGTGTTCATCATGGATAGCTGTGAATCCTTTATGTATGATTATCTGAAAGTACTCCATTATTTTAGTATGTTATTTTTTCCATAGCAGTATATCCCTAATAAAATGAAAGTACTGCCTGAAATATAAAACAAAAAACCCAAACCCAAACACCTATCATTTGTGAACTAAGTAATCTACCCAGAGCATATGGACAGATTTAAACCAACTTCTTGCCTTTTCTTTTCAAGTATAGAGTGCCAAAGTAAAGACTATGTCCTAGGTTTGAAATACTAAAAATAATCAGTTTCATGGCCATGTATGGTAAATGCCAATAATCTCATGTTCTGAAAAATGTGGAATGTGAACCTGCAGATTTTTTGAATTCATGTGACTTCTGAAATTTTAGTTGAATCATGCATTGTGATGAAATGTGAAATTTTAAGGCACGTAGCAGACTCACAGTACACTCCAGTGTGTTTTGAATTCTGAATAGCTGACTTTAAATATTTCTTTACAGATATTGCAGCAGAGCAGAATTATGAAGGTGACAAGTGGATTAATAACATTCTTCAGAGTTTCCTTGACCATCACAAGGAAAGAAGACATAAGTTTTGTAAGAATTTTTCCAGAATATGAAGTGTTCTACCTGGACACCTCTTTCAAAGGAGGGCCTGACCATACTGTCAGGGTGCAAAAGAGCAGATTGCTCCACCAGCAAGGATGAGCCAGGAGCCAAGGGTAAAATCAAGGCAGGCCCAAAGAGGGAGCATACTGACAAGGGTCATAATGCCACAGTACCTGAACAAGAAGAGAACTGATCCAGTGATGTTGCACTCAATAGGTCAATGATCACCACACGCATCTGTAATAATGAGGTATGTCTAAGGACAAGCCAAGACGTCAGGTCAGCAAGACAAGGCTGGAATCAGCAAAGTACAAGG
Source organism: Loriculus beryllinus (assembly GCA_039877255.1). Classification (NCBI taxonomy): domain Eukaryota; kingdom Metazoa; phylum Chordata; class Aves; order Psittaciformes; family Psittacidae; genus Loriculus; species Loriculus beryllinus. Next base: position 16,118 of record JBCJKH010037736.1, on the reverse strand, counting down.
CTGAACCCAGTCATGGCTCAGGCAAAGACCAAAGCCAAGCCCCAGGTTTCAGTGCAGCTCCTAAGCTAAGACGGCAAACTCCTGGCCAAGGCTTCCTACAGCTTCTTCTCACACTGCCCCATTCATACTGGTCAGATCCAGCATAACCTGGCTGTGTGATATCAGAGCGAGTTTCGAGCTGTAATTCAAACTCAGTAATTAACTACAAGTCCTCACTGCAAACTCTTTTTAGAACCAGGTTCATCAGATTTTTACACCAATTTAAGCAGAAGTTCTGCAAGATTCTTTAGTTCTTCCCATTTCTGTGCCCTCTTAAAAGTGAGATGGTTGAGGTTACTGCATGCTCAGCATCCCCAGTAAAAATGTATAACTGATTTTTCTTTTTAACATAGATTACCCTGATTCCAGCAATTGCTGCTTTGTAAACCTACTTTCTCAACCCTTTATAAACAGCTAAAATTCCATTCAGAACTAAATCTGAGAGTCTAAGTAAGATCTCTACCCCAAATTGCTCTCACTCTTTCCCTAAATCCTCTGATTTTTAAGGTAAACTTTGAAGGTTTTTTGTCTTTAAGAATTGTATTTATTAAGAAGCAGATGATTCAGAAGTGTTCCTGAAGTATGTGAAGGCCTTTCAATCAATTTTTCTTCTAGCTTTCATTGAAAGCACTAGAACAATTTGATCCAAATATGTCTTTCTTATATAAGATAGTATCTTCTTTGTATAAGATAGTATCATCTTTGTATAAAATCTTCTTTCTGCAAAAATGGGATCTTTCAAGTGCAGGTGACTGTATGAACTATTTCTCTCTGCATCTGCTTACCTGCTTAGAATCCAGAACTAGAACTTACCTTCTGTGTGTCTATTTTAAATGAAGCCAAAATGTGTTTTCTACGATCAACTTTTCTGTTACATTCTAATTATCTAACTCTGAAATGACATCTGTATTCAGTAAGCTGAAAAATAAATACCATCACATCAAGAATAACTTAGTGAAATACAGAATATGTGCTTTGTGACATAGTTTCCAGTAGTAGATATCTCCTAGTTTTAATTAATTTAGATTTAAGATTTTAGAGTCTTTAGTTCCACTTTTCTGAAGGTGACTTGGATAGTTTTGTCACCAAATTGACCAGGCATGCAAAATAAGGTAAGCGCTCCATAAATACCTATACCTGCAGATGAATATGCAACATTATTTAGCTGTTACACGTACCAAACCCACAGCCTTTACTGTTACGCAGAATGCAATTCTTGGAACTGAAATACATACACAGAAAAAAGTAGCAGGTTTATTTCCATGCTTGATGCTGAGGCACTTTTAAGCAATTTTCCTAGTGATGTAACTTCACCATCACTATCGTTTTTTAACGTCTTCAAGGGACATCTCAGATTTTTTGTTTCTGGGGACTTTTTAGTTGAACCTCCTGCTCTCTGATAGAGCTTGTTCTCCAAGTTCCTCCTCCCTCTGATTTAGGACCTATTTAAACTTAATACCTATGAATGGAAAAAAGCTCGTAGCTCTAGATAATAAATGTTACAACTGTCACCATACCTATCATTCTTCCTCTGAAACTATCATTTTTATGTAGCTATTCCTGATTTAAGGGGGATTCTGATAGGCATGACATTCTACTGTCATTCTCTAAACCAAGTAACTGTCAACTGGTTTTTTGGTCCCATGCTAGACAAAACCTGCAGACATTTCAGCAAACAGGTCCTGCAATGCTCCCGAAGCAAAGAGCAGAACCAGATACTGGAAAGAAACAATTTTAACTCTGTGGAAGACAACATGCCTGTGTTGGTAAGTTTGCATAGGTGCAATTCTTATTTTGTACATAAAACTTCAGCTTAGAAATGCATAATTATGCATTTATTCTGGGAATGTGTAAATCATGATATAATGCATAGAACTACAAAGATAGTTTCCCTTGTTCTAGTCACAAGAGAATATTAAGATGAGGACCAATTTAAAGTATCAAATTTTAGTGCTTATAAACTGAACCTAATTATTAGTTTTGTAACAAACATCATATAAAGTAATTTCTGCTAAGATTAAGCAATTATTCTGGACCTTGTTAACATTCCATGAATCCAGGCCTTTCCATTCTCTGAGCCTTCCTATGTAGCTGAGCTTTTATTATAATTGACATTTGTTAGTAGCAGCATTGTTGACTTTTGCTATAATATTCTTGTACAACAGTTTAAGTCCCTTCAGAATTCCTTCTGGCAGCAATGAGTCTGAGTTATCACACTCCCTAAACACACATTTCAAGAACCTGAAGCTTTTAGGTCAAAAGATGTGTTCATATTGCCCTCGGTCGATACAATTACTGCTGCCACCTACAGCTCAAAAGCACAACTACATTTTATGAGAGCAATTCTCTGCCTCTTCGATACCTCTTCACCGCAAAAATATTCTTTATAAGTGACTACCCATCCTATTTGTAATATGAATCGCTTCTTTTTGTGACGTTTAAATCTTATGATCACTTCGTCTTCCAGTAAGACATGAGAAAGTAGGAAACAAGCTGGCTCGAGGAACAGTTTTAAGAAAGCCTGAAGCTTTACTCAGAGATCCCTCGCCAGCTTTACACTGCATTATGGTAACACAGATTTTACATGCTTAATTCCATGTGTCAGTCTTTGAAATCTACTGTTTAGGTAATTTCAGTTGCTGCTGTTTTGTTTTCCTTAAGTAAACCCTGAAGCGCTGAGGTAACATCACAAAACTGCCAGAACTCGAACAGAATTAATTTAAAGCAATGTTATAAAACCATTAAAGCTACACCACCAAGCACTCAAAAGTTAGTTAAATTTTGGACTCAGAAGTCTCTATGCAAATGTAATTTAATTTCTCCGTGGCTTATAAAAATAAAGTCTTATTCAGCAAAACAGAAGAAGCCTTTGATCAAGAATATCCACTTTTCCTGGGTTATTTCAATGCTTCAAACATTAAACAAATATTTTCCAGACATCTTTTACTTTGTTCTTTTTTAATTTTGTAACTTTCATAGAGGAAGGAGTTCTATGAAATTGTGTAATTAAATACTCTAATACAATTAAAATGTACATGGGGGAACAAGTACAGGACTAATCCTTGGGAAAGTGAATGCAAGACTGCGGCCCATGCAGTTAGTGCAGCAATGTAACTTCCTAGCACATGCTGTTGGCATAGAACCATTTCTGGTTTAAAAAGACCCAGTTATTCAACATTTGATTCAAATCTGGATTTTCTGAAAACCAAAGTTTCTCAGATTCTGACAAAAAAAATTGCAAATCAATTAACTGCTTCAAATTTAGAATCAGAATTTAATATCGTGGTTGTTGGGCATTTTTACCTTTGCATTTACAGTAACGTTCGAAGTAGCAAATCTTACCAAATAAATGGCAATTGACCCATGTTATTTATTTATTACTGTACAGTCAGAAAAAATGAAATCCCATGTAACCACCCCTCAGACATTGGCTACAATAGCTGTTAAAAAAATGGAAGAATGTTTGACTAAAAACATTCCTAAGGAAATGAAGTGCATGCAACAATGTGGTCATTGTCCGTCAATCTCTCCATAACAATTTTAACTTCTTTAACCAATTCAAAGTTAACAAAATACAGAGATTACAGAGATACTAAGGTCTACAAAATCAATAGGTGGGCAACAGAGTCGAGTACTCTAGTTGCCCCTTTTGATGGAAGAAGGGGCAGGGAGAATTCAGCTTTATCCTCGCTGTTTGCTGGCCTAACAGCCAGGAGGAAGTGGCATGGCTACAGCCTTTACTAAGCACACCTGCGTGCATCAGTTCTAGGACATACTGCTTCTCCCCCAGGCAGAACATTAAAGTCAGGCAGCTAAAGGATAGATGGGTTTGGGATGATGGGGAGAGCGGTCAGGCACATCTAGGGGATATGGGAGGGAATAAGTGTATGTGAAGGTAGGACTTGAAAATACCAGGCTTCCACATTTCTCCCATTAACAGAACTACTAGATGAAATATGAAGTATATTAATCTCTTGGTTGAAAAGTGGAACTCATCTGCTCAGATTTTCCTCCAAAATAGAAAGAAAGCAAGTCTGGAACCAGTCTGTTTAGCCTAAAACCGAAGCAACACAAAACTAGGATCAGTTAAAATAGAGTAACCATAGCAACAAAGTGCCTATCTTCGTAAGCCCTCACTGCATACCAGAACAGAAAGAATATAGATTATTTACAAGTCACAAAGAAAATATTTGTTTTACACAGGCACATGGGAACTTGGGTTAAGCAGAGGTAGGAAAACTTCAGATGGTTTGGCATGAGATTCCTTTCTCCTAGTGCACTTGTCAAACAATTCTGACAAAGAAATCAGTCTGCTTTTGAAGACTGCTTTCAAAAGTTGAATAACATGATCACAAAAGGGAAAAGATAATGATATGGCTGCCACATTAGACAGCATAAAGGCACATGATCTTGCAGACATATGCAAAACCTTATATAGGTCTTCATATGCTTAAAATTACATCTGTCTCTAAGTCTGAATAACTGAATCCACATTAACCAAAAGATTAGCGAGAAAAACATAATCTTGAATATTTTTATAAAAGTGGCACTCTTAAAATTCTGCGTTTCTCCAAAGGATGTCCTACTAAATAATATCCTGAATAATATCAGTAGGATATTACTGGGAAAAAAAATGCTTGGGCAGATTTCTATAAATTGTAATAGTTTATCAGCTCTCTGTAATACAGAAGTTATTTATTTGCTAATAAATGTTGGAAAACATTTTATGGAATCTGAATTAAAGAAGCTTTCAGCCTAAAAGGCATGTCCTATGGCATTTATAGTATAGCAGGACTATTTTTAATCTAAGAAAAACATGAAAGTTCCATCATTCTGCTTGGGTATAACTGCCACACTCTACTAGGGAAGTGGTAAAAAGCCATTAAGCTCCTTTATGGAAGAAGAGAACCAAAGCAGCTGTCAGACATTCAAATCATAATCGCTATGCAAAGAAAGGAACATGTCATATTCAGGAAATTATTTTGGTGCATATTATTTTGTAGAAGTGTGTTTGAAAGAAAAAAAAACCCATTGAGGTCACAAATGCACTGAAATCAGACTTGAAAAAGATTCAGAAAACAACTAGCCAGAGTACCTGGCAAAAGGTGACCCAGACATACGCACAGAACTTTCTAGGCTGAGTGCTGGCTGAAATCCAGCTTTTTCAGTGGCTTAGAACAGTGAGCAAATAACCTCACTCCTACTCCTCTCCTGTGCGCTGAGCAGCAGCTCATCTATACACCCGCATGTTATTGTTGACACCACAATTAATTTTTCCTTCTAATTAAAACAACCTGCAGGACCCCATATGTAGGCCTACTGCTTCGAACAGAGCTGTAGCATTTTAGAAGGACAGAGTCCTGTAAACCATTGTACCAATGCACATACTGATACAGATACTGCAGAAACTACAATGAAACAAGTTGTAATTTTAATTTCTTGATGGGTCCTATGTTGTGTTTTACATGCATACTTAATGTATTTTCTTGTCAGATAATGATAAGTACTGAAAAATCCCTGAAAGACATAATGCTGCAACAAAACCAAGCTTTATAAGCTCCAATTCAATCAGATTTGCTTGTCTATGCCAAACTGCAGGAAAATGGAAGCCAAGAATGGTAAATTCAGCATGAGGATGTTTGGTTAAATACATGAATGGACCCAAGTATTGATGTATCTAGTTCACGGGACACACTACCCAGTGTAATTTAGTGGCAGAAGGGCAGTTAGGCATGTAAAAATTTCATTCCCCCAAATCAGTCAGATGTTGAACTAGACAGTACTCTGGGATACATCTAACAGCCAACAGAAAATGCCAAGAAGTTGCACCTGATACGAATTCTTGCTACAGAAGCAACATTTTTTATATTACTCAAGCAAGCAAAGAGCTATTCCCTGCAGCAGAGAGATTGTCTAGGTTCATTCTTACATCAGTGTACAGTTTTAACACGTGGCTTCACTCGGTATTTATATACCTGAAAGTGGATCAGCAACAACAACGAACTTTTAGAAGCCTGCTCTGGAACATTTGTGATGCAGAGCACTTTCCCAAGAGATGGAAAACCTGCATTTAACTCCCTGCTCCCAATCAGGTCGCTCAGGATATAAAAATAACACCCCTGCTACAAGCCATAATCAGAGCTACTGGGTATAGTCAGACATGTACTTTTCCTTTATGCATGATGTATAAACTTATGTATGAAGCTGCCTGTAGCTGTTCCCTTTGAACATCAACTGAGATTTCCCACAGATTAGATAGCCATATCGAGGAAGAGAATCCCAGCAGGCTTCACGCTTTGGCCTGTTAATTGAACAGCATTGGCATCTGACAGCTACTATTAAGTTAAATCCTTAAGTAACTGCGTATCTGTGTAGGTTTTCTGAGCTTCTTCGATTTGATCATTTGACCCCGCACAAAAATGCAGTCTAAGAATGACAGTTTCATTTAACTTGCAGACTGACATCACTGGGGAACAAGCAATTGAGTTTTCCCCGACCAGGCGAAAAGCTTTACCACAACATCCCTACGCCGTGATTCACCCGGCTACGCCCGGCACCACAGCCAGGTCTGACCCTGGGGGGAGGGTGGGGGGAGCGAGCACAGCCGCAGCCACCTGCACAACCGGCCTGCGGGGAGCCGCCCGGCGCCATTAATCCAACCGGAATCCAGCGGGCCCGGCCCGGCCTTTGGGGGTGCCACCCCGCACCTCGGTTCTGGGCCCTTCTCCCGCCGGGTGCAGGCGAGCCCTTTCCAGGCCCTTCCCCGAGCGCCGCGGGGGAACGGCGATGAGGGGACGGCACCGCCCGTTTCTAGGACGTTCTGAGAGGCGCGGGGCAGCGGATGACGTCACCGCCGCTCCCCCCCCCCCTCCCCGCGCGGGCCGGCGGTTGGCCATGCGGGGAGCGCGCCGCTCATTCATCCTTTTGCGCATGCGCAGAGCCGGCCCCCGCCGGGGCGGGTGAAGCAGCGGGAAACGCCTCGCGCGAACCCCGCGCACCGGCAGACGCCGTTCACGACCGGCTCTCATTGGCTGAGAGAGGCAAGACCCCGCCCCGTAGAGGCGTGGCCGGAGGTCTCCGCCCCACCGCCGGTCGTTCCTCCCCGCCCGCAGCACCGCCCCCCTCCCCCGTTCCTGTCAGTGAAGGTTCCCGATGGTTCTGGAAGGAGGCGGAGCCCGGCATATATAAGCCGAAGCGGGCGGTAGGGCGCGCACAGCGGTGAAGGCACGTCTGTGGGTGCTTGTGCAGTTTCATTGAGGAGACCAGCAGCCTCTTTCCCTCTGCCAAGGTGAGCTGCGGGGGAGGCTATGCTGATAGTTGCTTACACAGGGTGATGGTTTTTCTGTGGGAGCGTTCCTTTTTTTCCCCCCGGATCCTACTAGCTGGTGGATGTTAATGTGTGTGCTGGGGATGCGGGGTTGGGGGATGCAGGCGGCCGCGTGGTGCGGAATGCCTTCTAGTGCTTCTAGTGCTTCTTCTAACGGCAGTTAAAAAGGAAACCAAATTGCAGATTTTCTGGGGTCCGCGGTCGGGGTATGGCTGGAAGGGGGTAAGGAGTGATCTATTTAAAGCTTACGTTGTTCAGAGCTTCAGAATTTTCACCCTTACGGTAAAGCGGTGAGGAAAAAATGGCGGGGGAGGGGGGAGGAAGAAGGAGAACGGCCGTCTTCCGCTCGCAGAGTAGGGGTGGGAGATAACGGGTGAAGCCGATTGCCGGTTTCGGATGGGAGCATGGGCATCAGTAGCTCATCCTTGGCAGTGGTGCCAGGGGGGTGCCCCGGCCCCGCATTGCCGTGAAGTGTGGGGGTTGGTCGGCCGGCGGGGGCTCGTTCCGTTCATTTAATGAGCGCCTGGCCGTTGTTGGGGGGGAGTGGGGGGGGGTGCTGGTGGCGTGGGGGGCGTGGGAAGGGGCCCGTCGGCAGCGCGCCTTGCGCGCGGGAGGGGGGGGGGCGGGCGAGGAAGGCTCTGGCAGTTTCTAGAACCTTTCATGGTTCCGCCGAGAGCCTGCAGGGGGCGCTGCGCGGCGGCGCGTGGGGAGGCTCCTGCCGCCCGCGGGTTTGGCTCGCAATCGTCTGCAGGGCACGGCGGCGTTAAGAGCGGAGTGCGATGGTTTGGTGTTGGTTGTTCTGTTAGCGATGTTGGGAGGGATTGTAGCGCTGCACTTCGGCTAGAGGCGTTCAGTAGAGATTTAAAGTCGGGTTGTGGTTTGAGTGGTTTTCGGGTTTGAGTTGAATCTGTCGTTCTTGTGCTTCGGTTCGTACACAGGGTAGCCTAGGCAGCAAGTCCAGTTCCGGTATTTTGTGTATAATGGGGTAATGAGCTCGGCTGGACCCTGTTGGCGCTTAAATTGTGTGGATAATGTTTTTGTTTGAAGATAAGTTTTAAGAGCAGAATACGGGGTGCGTAAGAGAAAAGGAAAGTACTGATCTCTGAAATGCAGGAACTCAGATTAGTTTATTTCTTGAGGGTTTATACTTGCTTTGTGATAAGGGAAAGCCGGAGTTGTATGTTAACTTTCCAAGCTCATGGAGGAGAGGGAAAAAGCTGTGTTGAACCAAAACGGAGCAAATCTGTAGTTAGCAGTCATGTGCTTCTTTCTGTGTATGTCAAAATTTCTAAATAGTTGCTTTCGAGAAATCGGACCTAGGTGGGGTTTTTTTGGTGTTCTAGTTGAGGTAATAGTTAAACGTATTTATAGCTAAATGTCGCTGTTGCTGCATGCAAAAGTGTGCTAAGCTGCTGTGGATGATATCTCAGCTTGCTTTCTTCTTGCAGATGCCGGAAGCTGTGCAAACTCAAGACCAGCCAATGGAGGAGGAGGTGGAGACCTTTGCTTTCCAGGCTGAGATTGCTCAGTTGATGTCTCTAATCATCAACACTTTTTACTCCAATAAGGAAATTTTCTTGAGGGAGCTAATTTCCAATTCGTCAGATGTAAGTATAGCTTTCCAGCCTGTTTTATGTCAAGTAGGAGTAAGGGATTTTTTAGGGATGGTTAGGGAATGCTAAAGCCTGTTCCTTGTCTTACAGGCTCTGGACAAGATAAGATATGAAAGCCTGACGGACCCAAGCAAGCTGGATTCTGGGAAAGATCTGAAAATTAATCTGATTCCAAACAAGCATGATCGCACTCTGACCATTGTTGATACAGGCATTGGGATGACCAAGGCTGATCTGGTTAACAACCTTGGTACAATTGCAAAGTCTGGTACCAAGGCATTCATGGAAGCACTGCAGGCAGGGGCTGATATATCCATGATTGGTCAGTTCGGTGTTGGCTTCTATTCTGCCTACCTGGTTGCAGAAAAAGTGACAGTGATCACCAAGCACAATGATGATGAGCAGTATGCTTGGGAGTCATCAGCTGGAGGATCTTTCACTGTCAGGCTTGATAATGGTGAGTATTAAATGTTACTTTTTCAAGCAGCTTTCTGAAGTTTTTTGTCTTTCAGATACTTATTTCTGTTAGTTAAAGAAGCCAGAATAACCCCAGATGGGTAGTACTATTAGGCATGTGTTAGTTACAATAAGCACAGAAATGGTTATTTTCGTTCTTCCAGTTAGAGTAATGACCAATACATAACAGAATATGTAAGCGCATCACAGTTCTAATGAGGACTGCAGTTTTTAAAGCTTTACATAAGGAAATTCTGACTCCTGCAGCTGTTCCATGCTGTGCAACCTACAAAGTACATGCTGGGTACAGTGAGGCTGAGGAAATGCTTGTGAGGTTGTTCTGTACACAGAAGCTTACATTTTCCCACTGGTGGAGAAATCTGTTGATGGAGCAGTGGTTGTTGAAAGAGCAATGTGTTTTACAATGATCTGCACAAGTACTGCATGTAAACTCCATTCTAGGTGAACCTTTGGGCCGTGGGACAAAAGTGATTTTGCATCTGAAAGAAGATCAGACTGAATACCTGGAAGAACGGCGGATCAAAGAAATTGTGAAGAAGCATTCCCAGTTCATTGGCTATCCTATTACTCTGTTTGTATGTATCTTGCCTGGGCAGCTATATGTGCTGTTAGCTTAGAGCAAGTGAATTTTTGAAAGGGGAGAGTAGTCTGAAGTATAATTATAGGTGCTGCATGAATAATAGCATTTAAATTTTGTTAATACAACTCTGCTTTACAGAGGTATTAATTACAGATGGATAAAGCTAAGTTTAAATAACAAATAACAAAGACATAACAACATCCCAGAACTGGAATGTGTTTTACAGAGTTGGTACTTTAACAGCTTCTGAATTACTGAAAACATAGTTCTACCTTGATGTATTTGTACTGGTAATGGAATGTGATGAAACTGAGCATTTTGAACTGTTTACCGTACAGTCACATGGGAAGCAAAATACCCTTTTATCTTGGTGCTCAGAATAGTCTTCAGTTGAATATTGGAGGAAAATCTGATGCCATGTTAGTTCTACTGTTGAGACTATAAAGGATACTTCAGGGCTCATGGTAATAGAAGGTAGGGGTTTCACCACTAATAATTTCATTGCAGGTGGAGAAGGAACGTGATAAGGAAGTGAGTGATGATGAGGCTGAGGAAAAGGAAGAAGAAAAAGAAGAGAAGGAGGAAAAGACAGAAGATAAACCAGAGATAGAGGATGTTGGTTCTGATGAAGAAGAAGAAAAGAAGGATGGAGACAAGAAGAAGAAGAAGAAGATCAAGGAGAAGTACATTGACCATGAGGAACTGAACAAGACCAAGCCCATTTGGACCAGGAATCCAGATGACATAACCAATGAAGAATATGGGGAATTCTACAAGAGCCTAACAAATGACTGGGAAGACCATTTGGCTGTCAAAGTAAGTTCCTATCAGTCTTGAGGGTACAATTCTGTTTGCACCTGAAGCTGGAAGATTGGTAAAGATACTGCTGAACTGGATGCATGGTCCCACGCCTTACTATCATAGGTTACTTCGCATTTGAAATGATAGTATGTGAGGGTGAGACCTTGTGCTGCAGTTACTTTGGCTGATGTTAACGCTGTGTTCACAACGTTGATCAAAGCAGTGTTAAATAAAATTTAGGCTGCTGTCCTAGCTTGGTGGTTTGTTGTTAGCAAGTCTAATTGAAAGAAACATGAAGACTAGGTTTCAGATAACTGTAAGTGGGAGTTACTTTCGTTTATAGCTCAGTTTTGAGAAGGCCCATGGCTAACTGGGATGAAGGAATGGCATTTCTCTGGGTCTATAGTGTGAGAAGTGCTGTAAGAACACAGCAACTTACTGAAGCTCAGTATGCTGTTTAGGGAACTGAGTGTGTCTTCAAATTCATGTGCTAGTCTGGTAATGGTTGAGTAGGACTTGGATATGTCTGATTTGAGAAAGTACTTGTTCCTGACCATGTTTCTTACATTGTTGTCTTTCTGAGATCTCTAATAGTTACTGTTTTTCACTTAATACATTTGAAGAGTTGTTAAATTATCACAAAAGGGAGAACAATGCAAATAGACTAAAATGATACTGTTTTCTCACAGCACTTCTCTGTGGAAGGGCAGTTGGAATTCAGAGCTCTGCTCTTTGTCCCACGGCGTGCACCCTTTGATCTGTTTGAAAACAGGAAGAAGAAGAATAACATTAAGCTGTATGTACGCAGAGTTTTCATCATGGACAACTGTGAGGAGCTGATCCCTGAATATCTGAGTGAGTACATTTTTGAGGAAAATGTTACCCAAAATCTGAGAGGAAAGTGCTTATCAGTCCTGTTTCCCTTCATGCTTAAAAACATTTGGGAGGGTGAAGGCCTTAAACCTGATGGGAGCTGAAAGCAATGCTTGTTCTTCTCTAAAATGGCAGAAAACAGTTTCATTATTTCAAGAACATGGAGCCACTTAAGTGGTGGCAGTTAATTTTGGTTTCTTTAAGACCTACAGTACTCACACTCTATAATGTTCACATCTCACTTTAATGTTCCAGATTTCATGAGAGGTGTGGTGGACTCTGAGGATCTACCTCTGAATATTTCTCGTGAAATGCTGCAGCAGAGCAAGATCCTTAAAGTGATCAGGAAGAACTTAGTGAAGAAGTGTTTGGAACTCTTCACTGAGTTGGCTGAGGACAAGGAGAATTATAAGAAGTTTTATGAGCAGTTCTCCAAGAATATCAAGGTTTGTACTAGTATTTCTGCTTTATAATACTGTTACTTGTTAGATAATGCTAACTAACAGTTCAGTGTTTATCTGAAGGAATCACTAGTTCTATTATTTCATTATTGTAGCTTGGTATACATGAAGACTCCCAGAACCGCAAGAAGTTGTCAGAATTGCTGAGGTATTACACATCTGCATCTGGTGATGAAATGGTGTCTCTGAAGGACTACTGCACTCGGATGAAGGAAAACCAGAAACATGTCTATTACATCACTGGTGAGTTGGTAACAGCGTTAATCTTCGAGGGGTAGAAAATCTGTCAGCTCTTCTTGCAGGACATGCTTGTCATTACTTGTTGTAATAGTGGAACCTTAAAATACAGTACTGCTGTTCTCATGGACATAAAACTAGTTACGGATAATGTAGTGTCCTTGTACAGCTAGTTTACGCACCTCTACTTGTAAGTGTATTTGCTATAGTAAGCTTCAGAATCTTCATGGTGGCTTTAAGAATCTTGTTCAGGTCTTAGCTATTAACAGCCAGGAATCTGAATTTTTTAAACTTAATGCTCAATCCCCACTTAATTATTGGGCATCAGATACTACTTTCTTAAAGTAACTGATCTACAGGGTTCCTCAAATAATAACCTTGGCAGAAATGGGAAACAATTCTGCCTGTCATTACAGGAAATCTTGCTTACTTTCAAACCAGGAGGAAGTGTATTATAGGCTGTAGGTGTCAGTTTGAAAGGCTTGGTTCTCTACAGGCCAGTGTAACATCTGCAGTAGCTTGTGATACTGGTTTTGTGTCTTCTGTTTTCCACTGGTCTGGGCCATCACATGGTGAAAATGAAGCAGGTCTTAGAGCATGAACAGGTTGCTGTGTTACAGTGTTGAGGCTCTGAACACAACTGTGACCTTGTGCTTGCATACAGGTGAGACAAAAGATCAGGTGGCTAACTCTGCTTTTGTGGAGCGTCTTCGCAAACACGGCCTGGAAGTGATCTACATGATTGAACCTATTGATGAGTACTGTGTGCAGCAGCTGAAGGAATTCGAAGGCAAGACCCTTGTTTCTGTAACAAAAGAGGGTTTGGAGCTTCCAGAGGATGAGGAAGAGAAAAAGAAGCAGGAGGAGAAGAAAGCTAAGTTTGAAAATCTCTGCAAAATAATGAAAGACATCCTTGAAAAGAAAGTAGAAAAGGTAATTACCAGTATTTGGTTTGTCTGTATGTAGTAAGTTAAGGGATCTGAAATAATTCCTTTGCAGCAAAGGCTGAGATAATTTTATAGTTGCTCTTCTGAAGGAGAGCAGTTTACTGAAAGTGCAGTATTACAGATACAAGGTGTCTTCGCTTCTGTTTAATTGGTATTGCACATTCTGGTTTGTCTCAGGAGTCTACAGTCTGCAGCATTTTGTAGTTGAACCTTTGTTAAATCAGAGGGATAGTAAATCAAACACACATGTTCAAATACTAAATTCCAGATGTGTGCTTTGTATGCACTTTTCTAGGTGGTTGTGTCCAACCGTTTAGTTACTTCTCCGTGCTGTATTGTAACAAGTACATATGGCTGGACTGCCAACATGGAGAGGATCATGAAAGCACAGGCCTTACGAGACAACTCCACAATGGGATACATGGCTGCAAAGAAGCACCTCGAGATTAATCCTGATCATTCCATCATTGAAACTCTGAGGCAAAAGGCAGAGGCTGATAAGAATGACAAGTCTGTGAAGGATCTTGTTATCTTGCTGTATGAGACAGCGCTGCTGTCCTCTGGCTTCAGCTTAGAAGATCCTCAGACACATGCCAACCGTATTTACAGGATGATTAAACTTGGCCTGGGTGAGTTGCAGATGCATCTTGTCTCCAGTGTATGCTGGGCCTTTGGAGGGCGCTGACTGTCCCATCATTTGATGCTTGTGGGAAAGGGGGAACCCTCCAGGTCGTTCAAATGGAAAAGATAACTGCATCCTGACCTTGGCACTGATGTACCTCTGTTTCCTGCACAGGCATTGATGAAGATGATACTGCTGCAGAAGAAGCTAGTCCAGCAGTTACTGAGGAGATGCCACCTCTTGAAGGAGATGATGACACATCACGCATGGAGGAGGTGGATTAAAGGAGTTCACAGGAAGTCATGAATGTTTCCTTGGCTAATACGAATAAGTTATATTTTGTATATTATGAATGTTACCTGCCAAAAAAAATCTTAGACACTTTGTCTGCATTCCCTCTTATATTTATTTTCAAAGATGTTATACCTTTATTTTTGTTACATTGCTTTTTCAGCTGATGTGAGATACAAATGCCATTGAGGGAATATTTTCTTTTAACACTGTACCAACCCTAAACAGGTGAGCAAGGAGTAATTTTTGTCTCAATTAGCTGGTTGCAGGTGGCAGGGTTTTTGACTTATTCTTAATTGCCGGAAATGTGGGAAAGAGGTAACAAAGATAGAATGACAGCAGGATGTTCAAGTTTGTGTTAAACAGCTCTTCAATTCTAAACCTGTCTAACAATACAGTACCTAGTAACTAGGTATCTAGGAGAGCTGAAATACCTGGGGAAGCTTTAACCCTTCTGCTCCTAACAAGGTCTTGATGTTCAAAGTTGTTTTTTATACTGTTTCAGGATTCTGGATTGCACTCTACCATAGAATAGAATCCACTGTAAATCTCTATTGTGACTTATGCAACTCTGCATGTACAGTTCAAACCTAGAACTGTAAGAATAAAAGTGCTAAGAATGAGTCATGTCACAGACCTGTCTTTTAACCAGTGGGAGTTAAATCTGTAATGCTGCAGTGTTGCTGCAGTGCTTCTGCAGGCTGGTACTGCCAGCAGTTCTCAAGAAATCTTAAGCCTGTTGTAGTCTGAAGAAGTGATTGTTGCTTAAAGTTTGGTTTACCTTGCGTTGATGATACTCGGGCAGTTTTCCAGTGGCTCTATGTGTGGAGCTAGGTCCCTACAAGCCTGGTTGCTAGCATACTGAGGTGATGTTAAGTGCTGAGCAGTACATACACATAGCACAGGTTTTCAAAAAAACTACTAGGTTGTGCATCTTTACATACTTCTATACCATTGTTTCTGAAGGAGAAATAGTAAAAGGAAATGGAGTTACTAGCTAATCTCAGCAACTTCCCCTGCATATCAGCTGCTTGGTGCAGGCCATACCATACTCTCTTCAGTGCCCTTGGGTATTAGTGGACTTCAGGATGAGTTCTAGGCATCCTGCCTGGTTCTTTGACAGGTAGTAACTCAGTTACCTGGTCCCCTCTCTTCATCTGATTCAGACATCGGAAAGAGGTGTTTTGGGTTTGTATTTCTTCTCACAATAATTTATAAAAGCAGTGTGCTTCTGGTTGCAGTGTTAACCCTGCAGGTATGTAAAACTGTGGTTTCCTGCAGACTGAAAGTTGTTAAAGCAGCACTGCTGGTTGTGGGGAGGGGCTTCATACACATGGGGGAGTGGATACACTGGTACTGGTTCGGGGTATGCGGGCTTTTCCAGCTGATGCTTTTGTGCATTAGCTTACTATTAAGTGGTGTGCTCATGTGTTTACACCTAATGCTGAATTGCTTCTCCAAACAACTATAGGGGCTGGATATGAAAATAAAGTTCCTAACATCTGCAAAGGCTTCTGGGTGGGTTGTTTGGGTTTGGGCTGTTTCTTTTGCGCAGACCTTCAGCTGCTCTGCTGAAGCTTTTCGTCTGCTTGTGAGGACACACTTGCCCTTGGATCAAGTTACTCTGAGAGGGAAAGGAAGTAGGAACAGAGAGGAAATGTAGTTTCTGAACAACATGTAAGAGGTCTCTGTTTATGAGAGCTGAACTTTTAAGAGTCTTGAGAGTGAAAAACAACCACCAGAAACTTCATCCCCACAGCTCTCAGTGATGTGTGTACCCAAGGTGTGTGTCAAATACTGAGCTTGTGACTAGAGCAAGTACATACTTTGAACAACAGTTAGAACTGGCA
>JBCJKH010037722.1:2679-13887 GCA_039877255.1 Loriculus beryllinus | reverse complement strand
CATGGTAGGTGAATAATGTAGACTCGTAGTGAACTTGCTACTTGGTTAATATATATTAAATATATATCTCTGTATATATACAGTCCTTTGCCTTAATCTGCTTCAGGCATGTCAATTGGCACACTGGGTAGTGTGGCTACTATCACATTCTGACTTCAGCTTGCCAGTGGGAGCATGAGATGCTCACTTCTAGCTTGGCTGATCTGGGACAAGGCTTGGACTCTCACCTGCTGACCTGTGGCAAGAACCTGAAATGTTTTGCCACTGTACATCTGTAAAGACTTTTCTATGGTTTGCAGTGGTAGGTCTACTGCTGATAGATCAAAACTGATTTTTGGGAAAAGTGGGATTTCTACTCCATTCAGTTTTACACTGGTCTTGCATATGTTAAAGAAGATAGGTTGTCATTCTCCCTACCAATGGTTTAGCTAGGTATTTAGCTTGAGACAGTTGTATATACATTTCAGAAATGGAATACCGGTAAGGATTGTGCTCCTGTAAACAGAAATTCTACAAGCCTATTGGATGGTCTTTGCTGGATGTCTTGTAACATCCATAGCTGAAGCTACACCATTTCATATAACTGCTTTTTGAGACCGAAAATGAGAGAGAACAATTTTCAAGCATGGAACTTGCCCACTTGGGTTTTATTTCTAGATAGTGAAAGAAAAGTGAAAATTGATATTATTTCTACAAGAAGTTACATGACTTTTGGATAGTGAGGGGAGAGTTCAAATAAAGCTAAGGAAAGATGGAACAAGACTCCAGATCTCTATTTTTTGAATGGATGTACTTAAATCCAAAGCTGCCATTATCTAACACTATTGTTAAAGCTTTGTTCATGTCATTTTTTTCTGTTGACTAATATTTGGTTTCTTGGAAAAGTTCACATTGAATGAAGGATTTGGGAGGAGGAGGGAATTTTCCATTGCAGTGAGAAAAAAAATTCTCAAAATTTGTTAAAGTGCAGAAAGCTGTTTTCACTATAACTTGCAAACCTAAGGATGGTTTTTTCTGCAGCTTGCATTATTATGGTAAAATTTGATTCCCAAAGACACTTAACAATAAAAAAAATGATGCTGTAATTTAAAAAATGGTGTAGAGAATTATCAGGGCACACATTAGGTAAATTAAAGGCTGGCTCGCTGAAGAATCAAAACTAGTTTTTCTAGTGGGAAGATGTGGATGAATGAGGCTCATTAGGGTATGATAGGTTTGCATAATTGTTGGGAAGGACAAGTTGAAATTATTAAATGATATGAATCCCCTGGTATAATGGCTACATTCCAGTAAAACACACTTTATTATAACCAGATGAAATATATTTGAAACAAATGAAATATATCTGGCACCAGAGAAACATATCTGTCTCTGCTGCAGAAAAATGAGGCTTTGTCCTGGAAAGCAGTGACCTAATGGATTTAGAGCGATCATAGAAGATCATCTTAGTGTGAGCTCTCAGCATAATGCTGTCACAAAGAAGGGTAAACCATTCCTTGAATGCCTAAAAAGTTAAGCAGCAAAGTAATTATTCCACATAATATTGGTAAAATACTGTGGTTTTGATGTGTTGCCATTAAGAAAGATTGAAATTACTTGAGAGACCCAAGATTTGGGAAATGCTGTTTGGAGTTTGCCTCACCTAAAGGCATTCAACTAGGAACATCAGAGATTACTTGATATCTGTAGGTAGACATTTAAATAAAAAATATTCAAATATCAATATCAAAATATCAAGTTCAATATCCAACTGTGACAAAGAAAAGTTCTCTGTCCTACCAACCAGGAGCCTTAAGCATTGAAAGCAAAAGTTAAGGGCAAAAAAGAACATGGAGTCATTAGCATGATGTGATAGAGCTTTCTAACTGACAGATGATAGATTATCCAGCAGGAGATTCTGTGGGCTCTATACAGGTATATGGGAGGTCAACTTGGTGTCTATGAATATACTTACTCATTCACATAAAGAACAGCCTGGTTGTGCAACTGAAGTTGCTTTCCTGAGCACTGCGTGTTAGGCATTGATAAAAATGTGCATGATATAATGACCATGATTCTACATTTTTGTCCCCCAGTTGTTTTTATTATCATAATTTAGTCCTTGGAATATAAAAATCTTTTATAAGAAAAGGTAGGCTGTGTCTGATAAAATAATGGCTGTCCTCAGTGATCAAAAAATATACATATAGGAAATACAACTGTTTGGATTAATATTGACCATAACAAAGATATTAATAAAATACTGTTAAACTTTACTGTGCTCTAGCTAGTCGTAGAAGTTTGTAGATTTCAAAGCACAAAATATGTCCATGCTCATTTTATCTGTGAGAATGTCTGGTATTAAATGGCAGTTTGCATTCTAGCAGTGATATAAATATTTTGCTTTTAAAAGATTTAATTTTTTAAAATTCAAAACATGTTTGCAAGTGGAGTTCTGAGCTTCCAGGAAAAAACTATATTTGCTTTCCATAATTTTTTAATTACACAGAGTTCTGTGCCTTGTATAAAACCACTGTGGATAGATACCCACGTAAATACAATGGATAATCACCTATGCTCATCACTGAAAAACTGTACTAAGCTTTATTAGATTTTTATGCGAAAATAAGAATATAAACATATATTGATTTACACACATCACAGTACAAATATTTCACTAACTGTATATTGACTTAGCAGGAGATACAGGTTGATCCAAGATCTTTAATTTGTATCACGAAGTATAGTGTATGTGTTGAAACAGGTTTTTTAGACTGTGCTGTTAAAAGCTCAGTCTAAAAGGACATAATAAAGAATAATAAGTATCTAGGAAAGTAAAGCTCTTCTCTAATATGAAAGAATTTCAGAGAATAAAATAAAGCTTTTACTAATTAACAACTGGCAAGCACTTAAAAAGTCTAACCATTATAGCAAAGAAATGGGAATGCAGCCTAATTTGGTGCACGTTGATGAAGGAACTTTAATTAAATCACTTGATTTGGTTTTGTTTATATCAGGTTGATCCACCTTTGCTCTTCTAGAACTCTTGTTGAGTAAAGGTAACTTGAGTGTAGCTCTTTGTGAAGACATGCAGTGAACTGATCTCACTGGAAAATCTCTGAGTAAAAAGAGTATTTTCACTCAGATAATTCAGTCCTGTGTTGCTGCTCAGCCCTGTGGCTACCACACGTTTGTCTGTGTGAATCAGGAGCAAAGTATCTGAATCTGATAGTGGTGAGCTGAGACTGCTTCAGCTGGCCTTGCAACCGAAACATGCTTATGAAGCAATACCCCTCAAATTTAGTAAGGACAAGTGACTGTAACCCTGTGAAAATTGTCTCTAACCCTGTGAAAACTGTGTGTGGCTGTAGAGGGGCATAACGATGAGCTGCTTGACTGAGGGACTGCTGTCCAGACTTTCCAGTTAGACGGAACTGGCCATTTCAAATATCTTTCAAATAATTTTGATGGTCTGATGGGCTCATTCTTCTATGCCTTTCTTGGTTCCTTTGTTTGCCATGCTTGCCGACTGCTTTCACTGCAGACCAAGAAGATCTTGCCACAAACTCTTGTGCTTTTTGTTACATTTTGCTGTCCCAGCTTTTTCCAAGAGCTGTCAAACCGTCATCTTTCACCACTGCATTGTGTAGCCATTTACAGCAATGAAGAAAGATCACAAAGTCCTGAAGTACTACCAAAGCACACTGGTCATGTTCTACACCTACTTTTCACTTAATTCATTTGAATGCAAATGACCCTATGAAGTGCAAGACCCAGGGAGCAACAAGCTAAGGGAGTACATCCTTTTGCATTAAATTAGGCCTTGAATGATTTTTGGCTCTACAACTGCCTGATTGATTCAGCAGAGGGGCCAGATTGCTGCAGAAACCAGGAAAAATGTAGAATGCCTGACATGTAATCCCAGGGTGCTAAAATTACCAGGAGGTGAAGGATCTATGAAAGAAATCTCTTTTCCTTCTTTGGTTTGGTATTCTCCAAGCTCTAAACCAAATAAATTAACACTCCTTACTATCCTATTGCTGAAAATGTGTTTTACAAGGCCAAGATTTATTCTAAGCCAAAACCATAGAAATTCCTCTTTCATCATGAAGAGGAAGGATTTCAAATTCAAGTATGAAAAGCTCCATAATGGAAAAGGTTAAGATTTTTTTAAATAATTCTGGTGACTGTTCTTGATCCTGTCAGGGAGAAAATCCATGAATGTATAGACTGGGGAAGAGGGAGAAGAGGGAGGGTTGATATAGGTGACTTCTGGTCATTTTGGTTAAGTCTTGATGGCAATGTGTAGTGCCAGTGCGTCACAGCAGGATCTGGGCAATGCTTATTTCTCTATGTATTATTTCCCTGATCTGTGAAGGAATGATAAAATGTGATAACTGACATCAAGCTATGAGAAATCACCAGTTAATGTTTTGAAAATGTGTCATGAGTCTGGGCCCAAATTCTAATGTCTATCTGTGTTTGTGGCGTGATTTCACCAAATTTGAGATGGCTATAGTTTTTCAGTTATTTTCCCCAAGTAAGTCGGTGGTGGCTTCCTGCTCTTAGTAACTACTTTTAAATTACTGTAATTTCCTTTTATATTGGAGAATTCAGCTTGTCAGGGTATGACTTGTCTCACCTACCTTCAGCTAGATAGAAGGGAGGGAGTCTAGTCCAAGCAATTTATTCTCTGAACTGAGGAAGGACCTCAGAAGACAGCTAGAGATCTGTCTTACAGGGGGACTGAGACAGGTACACTGAATCCCATCATCCTTCTAGGGTGTCCTTCATCTGTTGCATCTTGACCTTGGCATGTCTCTATCTCATGTCAACTGCAAGTTGATTTGTTCTTGCTAATATCATTTCTCATCAGTGAAGAATTCCGTAATGTATATTGGGTAGCATGGAATATATTTTCTGGCTGGCATCCCATTTTCTTCTGCAGCTAAGACACAGTCTCTGGAGTTTTTGTGGGTAACAGTCATGAGAAGAATCTGCAAATGCAACAGGCTTATATATATTTGCTTTTCCCCCCTTAAGACAAATTTTTTTGCTTAAAGATCAAACTTTGACAATACTTGAATATTTGCTAAATAAAGTGCCTCTAAGGAAAACAGTTGTTAAACATTAGGTATAAATGACAAAAATAATTACATATAAGGCTAATAAAAGGTAAGAATTGTTGCTAAGGTTTCCTAGGCTTAATGAAGTTTTTTTTGGGGGATTGATGCAGAGGTTTTCATGGCATGTGCCTTTCTCTGTTGAATATCAGATATAAAATCCAGGCTTATCACCTGGCAAAGTGAACCTTGAGGATCTTGTTCCCTGTGTAGTTAATTGATTAGCTGGAGATAATGGGAATAGCTTGTTCCTGCCAAGCTTCTTTAATCTCCCAAGGAGGGCTTGCATATTTATATGTTCAAGAGGAGTGAATAAATTTGAAGCTGCTGCGCCTAATTTCCTTCAGTGTTTGGAAAAGTAAAGGCTTCTAAGGTAACATACAGACCTTTATGCATTCAGCTGTGTAATTATATGCATTGTGGTGTTTATTTCTGGTTTATAACTCTGATTCTCTAACCAGATCCCTGTAATAGGTATAATATGAAAGCATTATATCCTTTAAAAACCCTGGGGCAGGAGGCAGGTTGTGTTATAGTCAGCAACATTTGCAAACCAATCTATTTCTATATGCATGCGTAAGTATTTGTAAAAGCTAAATTTCCATTTTGCTTTGGGGAGGGTTTTCAAAATGAACACAATCGGAACTTAAAACATTGCTATTTCAGCTTATCTTATTCATCACAATTGCTTTTTATGTTTGATACCTTTTGAAACACTGGTCATTGTTTGCAATCTCTTACTACTATTGAAAAAGAAGCAGCAGATCCCTTCCCCTCAAAAAACCCTCAGTGAATAATCAGAACAAATAATATAGCAAAAGTTTTTATTTGCTTCTGAATATTTTAGAAATAAAATGAGTCAGGATGCACAAAATACTGATCATTGTTACATATTTAATTGAATTCAGCATTATGGAAAACTTTTACAAAATTCAAGCACAGTGAAAGATTCATTTTCCCTTTTATCCTGTTTGTGTGTACATTAAATTCTAGGCCTAACTTTTGTGTTTTTCTGTTTGATTTCACAGGTTTGTGAAATCAGTTGGATTGTTGAAGAAAAATTTAGTTAAAACAAAATTATGGTGATCAAAACTACACCTGAAAATTTGCTTTAGTTTATACATAATAATTTTAAAGAAAGTTATTTTTCTAGTATCAGCAGTACATAAGTGGAACCACTCTGATATGTGGATGCCGTAATGCACTGAATCAGAGTATTTACTGTGGTAGAGTGGCCTTAGGGAAGAAGGGTAACTGTCGCCTTCTAGTATAAAGTTACTATAATG
Organism: Loriculus beryllinus; assembly: GCA_039877255.1. Taxonomy (NCBI): domain Eukaryota; kingdom Metazoa; phylum Chordata; class Aves; order Psittaciformes; family Psittacidae; genus Loriculus; species Loriculus beryllinus. The sequence continues at coordinate 7,499 of JBCJKH010037722.1, read as the reverse complement.
CTTTTGTTTTGTTTATACCCCTCTTGTTTTGAATTGACATTTGATAAACTAAAGTCTGCCTGACCAAAATAAACTTTACCTAGAGATTTTACGTATTTTGACTTGTCTAAGGTTTTTCTACTCCATATATTTTTGTAATCTTTACTCTTTTTTAGATGAATAAACATTAAAGTATTTGCCTGTTGCCAATGTCTGTGTCCCATTCAGGTCTCACAGAGAACTAGCTGTTCACTCATAGTCACCTGCAGAGAGAGGTCAGAAGGGGGAGTTGGTGAAAGAGTATGTGTGTGGGTAGCAGAAACAGGTGTTGACCATGCTGCATAGCTTTATATTGAATTTATCTACTTTGATCTTTAAAACAAACAAAGACTGCGTTAAAAAGAGAACCTACCAAGAAGGGACAGAGCATGCATACAAAAATAAAGCACCTAAAGGAATTTCCTATCTGTGATAAACCATTAGTTACCCATATGGATTACTGAAACAAATTTGCTGTTTAAAATAAACTAACTGGTGTATGCTGTGTGCTTGGAACTCTAGAAGATGCTTTTGCACAGACAGCAATTGAAGGGATATGGCAGTTGCATTTATTGATTTCATTTACCTGTTAATTCTGTCACGTGTGTTCTCAATTTCCTTTGTCTTCAATTATGTACACTTGGTTCCTGTATCTTAGACATAATGATATAATGAAATTGCTTGCAACTATTAAAAAATACAGTATAACAAACCATCTATTTGTTTTCAAAAATAAAAATGAATTGTCTGTCGTGGATGTTTCATAGTGTGAACTTTTTTTGCTGTCTCACAAACACAGTGTAAAATAGAAAGTGTATGGTCTGTCTTAGTCATGAGCAAGTAAAATGCCCATTGTGATGAGCAAGTACTTGCTATATGTATCATCCTAGACTTCCTATACGTAAAATGTTTAGCATACTGGAACCCCATAGGAATAGTCCCTTTAAGTTCATTTCAGGAAAAAGCTTCATTAATTTGTATTAGTAAAGAAAATCTATTCTTCTGTGTCTGTTTGCTATGTACCTGAAGACTCATTTGCATACAGGAGAGCGTATTATCACTGATATGATCTATTTAGTCAGTTGTGTTCAGTAAAACATTCTTGTGAAACAAATATCTCCTTTTCACAGGTTTTATTCATCTTTACTGGCCTGCATTTCATAGTTTACCTTGACACTACTGAAAAGTGAAAAGTAGATTTCAGGGTTGTTTTCTTCTTTCAGTTCCTTCATGGAACATCTGTTAAGCTCCATTCTTTTCTTCTTCATGCCATTCTCGGGTGAAATTATGACCATGTTTAATCCTTGGGAAAAATCTCATTTACTTCAGTGGCACTAAGATTACCCATAACAAGTTGAGAAAGAAATTAGAATTTGGCAGCATTGTGATTCTAGAAGTTCCTGCATGTCTAAGAGCTTGAAGACAGTTTTGGCTGAGTTGCACAGAGAGATTTGGTCAGGGACATGGCTGGTTTTATATTTTGATTACATGTGAGGAAACACAAAACAAGCTTAACAGAGGAAAGCAGAATATTGATCCTGGTTTTGATCTTTAGAGAGAAAAAAATAATTTGCAAATATAGTGGGCCTCCATCAACACTCATTAGAATGATTAATATTTTTGCAAATGTTAATTGTATGCAAGTGTCTCAAAGTGTGGTAAGATGGCTTGACTCTTGAGTGGTCCCAGTTGTAGATGCTGTGAAATCTTGGGTTCCTGAGATCCAGCTGTTCTTGGGGCTGCCCAGAAAAATGGTATTTTTGGAGACATTTTCTAAACTAAAGGGTAGAGGATAAACTCATGGAAAATATTACTTTGTTTTCACGTTAAAACATACAGAAAATCCCATGCAACTTTTTTCTTTAGTTCTCATGCTTTTGAGATGATCTCATGATTTTTTAGCATTTGTGGTTGGCACTACTTCTAAAGCGTATGGCAAGCAGTCTTGGCTGATACTAGTGCTCAGCCCAGCAACCACTGCTGGCACTGTAGAGGAGGAGCAGCCACCTGGTACCCCAACTGTGAACAAGCTGGCAATGAAGCGTAACAAGTCAGGGGAACTCCAAGGAGGAGCTGACATGCGCTTAATAGACAACAAGCAGCTGGGCTTAGGGGACTGGGGAGCTTAAGCAGCAGCTGGAAAGGCCGTGCAGAAGGCATGTGTGATAAACTTGTTTTCACCTTTGAGCTGCGGGAAGCCTTATTCATTTTCTGTTTGACCTTTTTGGCTTCAGGAAGCAGTTTCCATTTGTCAGTTGCTTATGGAATAAACTCTGCCTCCATGGCGCCTAACTGAATTGAGAGTGGAAGCTCTTGTTGATGCTGCTGTAGTTAGTTTGGCAGGATTATCAAGGTGCGGTTTTATTTCTTTTGGTTTTGACTGCATCAGACTCTTCAAAGTCATCACAAAATGTTCAGTGTAAGCTACATAGAAATGTACTTCTCTTTAATTGCATGGAACAGTGTAAATACAGTGCTTTTCAGAAAGATACATCATGGGTCATTGCTGATGCTATTCAATTACTGCTTTTTGACGGAAAAACAGCCATGATAAACAGATGCATTTTTCCTAGCTATATGTTTACATCTTAGTTTTTAAAAGCATTTATTAATGCAGTAATGTAGGACATAATATACTCAGTAGTACTTGTTAATGAAAAAAGTACAAACATATAAAATTTCATGTAGCTTGTCTAATAAGCAGCTGTCTTGCTTTCAAAGGGCAATTTATAATAAATGGGTTTTGTTGCCATATGAATTTCTGTTGCTTCCTGTGAAGACCTTCACACCCTTGATACTTTATCTGAATAATCTAAAAAGCAACCTTAATATATCTCTATTCATTTCAATAACACAATAATATTAATAGGTTTCCTTCTGTGCTGCTCATATCGCGTAACTTCACAATGTGGCAGATTTGAGTGACTTCTTGCTACCCCAGTGTCTAGCTCTAGGATTTGTAGGTGTGGCTGAGGGAGAAATGGGGAGAAATTTTACTTGCAGAAGTTACTAAAACAAAATAATTTATTTTATATTATCCAGTGGAAAAATTGCCTGAGCAAATCCTTATCTTGAAAACTTATGCAATAATTGAAAAACACATATAACAACCAGCTATACTGTACATGCATGGTATTAACAGAAGCTTCTGGCATTGTGTAAATATGCTTCCTAAAAATATGGCTTTATTTGCAGTTTAAGTCTCTTTCTTCTGAGTCAGTAATTGCTAAAGAGGGAGCGAAACTTGTATCCTACTTCCTGGAGTATTGCTTCATGTATGTCTACGTTTCACTTACACAGGAAGCTTGCTAAATGCATGGGAATTCTATATTACAAGAACTAAACTCACAGAAATACATAAAATAAATGAAAGCCAACTCACGTACGTGTATGAGACATTACTGTTTCATTGCTGTGGTTGTGTGTGTACATGCATTACATTTAATCGAGTGAGCTATCAACGTAGAATACAGAAAAGCTCCTCTGCAACAGATTATGCAACCTGGGCTTTTCTGCTGCAAGTAAGATAACCATGAAGTTACCATGATTTCAGTAGCTTTCTATGACCAGTTCCAGGCAGCTTCCCAATGAAAAAAGATGTACAAAAATCTGGGTTCAGAGGGAAAAGGCTCTTCCTATGCTTGTAGAAGTTTGGTGCCCAGTCACTCATGTCCCTGGTTTCTACTTTGTTTCGATTAGGCAGCAGCTGGTTATGTAATGCAAATACTTAGTTTTACAGATATTTTTGCCCCTTACAGTTTTAGGTGAAAGTGCAAAAGCTTGAGTTTAATCTAATAATGTTTAAACAGATCCCTGGTTTTATACCATTCACTTACTTAATGGTATATTGCTGAAATATTAGTCAAATTAGTTGTAATTACTTTCAGTTACCAAATTGTTAAAATATGACACATCTTTATAAATTAGAATTCTTTCATGAGTGTTCCTTATGATTTGGGTTGCTGTTTTGTTCCTGATGTTGTATAAACCTAAAGCATAGCCAAATAGAATCTAATTTGATGGCCTTTTTTCTTTATTATTATTGGTTTTCCCTTTGGATAGTACAGTCAGATACTCTTTTTCATGGTTTGTCTGCCATAGACAAGCAGCAAATTTAATGTTTACTGCCTGCAGAAGTTTCCTCTATGACAGCTTTAAACCTGTCAAGGTGCATTATTAAGTGAAAACACTCTATTAGACCTTAAGTTCATTTCAATTAGCAAAGTGGTCTAATGGTGTTTTCACTTACACAAACACTACAAATGTATAAATTTCACTGTATCAAGAACTGGTATTCAATCTATGAAGCTCCATACATACTTCTGTTGTTGGATGATGGCAGTGCTTTAGTAAATAATGTTATGCCAGCTGCTATTCCAGAAGTTCAACATTAGAATTTGACACACTCCAGCTAGCATATCTTTGTTGTATGCATACTATCTGTATTATATTTGAGCTTCGCATTATTTTTCTTAATTAATTATTAGCCAATCCTTGAGAATGGGTCTGGAGCAATTAAGCAGAATCACTGCTGAATCTGTAGATTCATGGACCTTTTTTTTTTTTTGCGAGTTTTGTGACAATACTGTTCTGAATTGTGAGACAGGAGGAATCATGGTTTTGCCCACCAAACTCAGATGTACCACAGATCTAAAGACACTCTGCAGGAGAGCAAACATAAATAGTTCCTATTGTGACTTACTTGAATGCTGAATTGCTGATTATCACCAGGGTACTCTCCCAGAAACGTGTGCATTTGCCTACAGGGGGACTGTCACAGGAAATGGGTCTTAGAAAGGCCT
>JBCJKH010037721.1:27029-46769 GCA_039877255.1 Loriculus beryllinus | reverse complement strand
TGTTTTTCAGTTCATATTAAAGCTTCTTATCAGTGACCTCTCTTTCAGTCAGATGTCTAATTTAAGAGTTCTTATGGCTGATTGTGTGGCCAGTGTTTGTAGCTGTGGCGAGACACCTACCCCCACTTTCCAAATGAGTTTTCTGTAATTACCCACATGCAGACAGCAAGCTTAGGGCTCATATCAGCTGTTACATATGGGCATTTAAAGATACTAGATACAAGTAATTGCAATTTAGTAATGATTAATAGCTTTCAAGTGCTTAATGACCCAAGTTAGATTCTGCACCTCTGCTCTTTTTAGCTACTTGACTAGGAAAATACATATTCTTCACTAAAAATGTAATCAATCTGCTGTGAATCATGGATTAAGGAAAACGAGGACAAACTGTCTTGGATGGCTAGTGTGTCAGGGAAAGGAAATGCCTGAAAACATGCAGCAGTATGATATGAAACAAGAGATGTGAGTGCACTTGATGATTTTTTTTCTTCAAATACATGTAAGGAACCATAAGAAGTCCATAATGTATGGGCTGAATAAATAGTTCCATTCAGGATTTAGGCCGTTGTCTCATTAAGGCATCTGTTGGTAGTTACCAGCTCAGAATGGCACTGTTAATGCAAACTGTGTGATTTCTTTTCATATTACCTTCCTAAGCAATAGACATTACTCTTAATAACAATAACACCGAAATGAAAAACCAATGGTAAGTGGAGATTTCACACTGTTACGATGCTAAAGCAGTGTCAGCACCAATTTAAAACTGTTTCCATTTAAAACTTGATGAATATGGACAGACGCTGAAAAGCAACATAAATGCTGTGGTGGCCAAGCATTGTCCAGTTTTCTTAATTGGCTTCAGGCCTGATTTAAATTCTCTCCAATTCAGTGGGGGTCCTTCCATTCACTTTACTGGATGACACCTCTGGTCCTCAATGCTCCAGTGGCATGTGCCTAGGAAATATATTAGATTAGTGATAAAAGTTGTCATGTATCCAAGGGGTCATTTACTTCTCTCTCATGTAAAGAGAGTGATTTTCTGAACATGAATACACTGGCCTTGTGAATATTAAAAATTACCATTACACACTCCATAATTTATCACTCAAATTGCACCTTCAGCTATATTGGGTATGCTCAAGTATCCTAGGAGGCTGTGTGATTAAGTACTCAGTAAGTTAACTAAGAGCCTGGCTTCTCATTTCCTCACATCTAAAGGGGTCATTTACATTTGTCAGATTTATTACTTATTTCTATAATATTTGCAGTGTCATAACACCTAGGAGTCTGAAGTTATGTACCTGGACCTAAGCTACTTAATATTTCATAGACAGATGAAAAATAAAATTATCCCTACCTCAAGGATCTTATAGTCCATGCAGAGAAAGAAGTGAGCCAATGGTTCTGTTCAGGATTGTGCTACTGCCCAGTCTAACAGGCAGTAACCTCATCACTCCAGCAACACACCCACTTGCCAAATTGCTGGTTTATTTTAATGCTGTTGACATCTTGGCAAAGGTGCTTTTCAAGGAGAGTTTGAAGGAGATGAGGAAAGGAGCTTTAGGGTTGTGTGCAGGGAACGCCTCCCATGCTTGAGAGTGACAGCACTGGACTGAAAGCTGATGAGATTGCAGGCTGGCAGCCAGGGTGATCAGAGTGGGGAGCAAGCCTTCTAGCACTGTGTGAGTGATGTTAGGATACATTGTTTGTAAACCGTTTGAGTTTCTCAGGTGAATGACGCTGTATGAACACAAATAGTCTTGCAAATGAGGAATATAAAGCTGGTAATGGTGCTTCTGGAGGAGGCAGGGCATGCACCACGGCTTCCACTGATGCAACTGTTCAGCTTGTTTGTCCCATGCAAGTGTTGCCTTTCCTGTCCTACTTCTTGTCTTTAAAGTTTAGAAAATGGAATAGATTTAATATAGTGAATAAATGAGAATAAAATCGACATTCTCCTGAAGAGTAATGGTAGTTATTGCATTTTTTTTATTTGAACCTGTCTTGATTTTAATTCCCTGATCTTTATTTGACCATTAAAATGTAAACTAGTGGGAATGTGAAGTAAAACTAGTAATGAACCTTGAATTTAAATATATATATATTTTTTTAACAATAATTTCCATTCTTGACCATGGGAAAAATTCCCTACAGAAGTCACAGTATGAGCCCTACCCTGCACCGCCTGTGTGAAAAGCGCTGATTATGTATTTCAGGAGTTCCTGTGCAACATTTGCCAATTTTGACCTCTGTAATTCTCAGGAAACCACATTTTACATAGCTCTACACACACATACTCTTAGGACAAAATTGTTCCACATGGGCCCTCTCTGAATCCCAGCAAACTTTGCACTGTACCTTCTCTGTCTGTACCTTAGGCCAAACCTAAAACAAATTGCTCAGAGCCTTATGGGAAATGAACCTTACTCATCGTTACTCACTCTATAAATAGCCCATTAACTCCAAGGCAAGGGTCTAACATAGATATATGCAGTCATTATTATGCTTTTTTCTATGATAATTCATATGCCTGCTGTGTAAGCAAATGTGCAGAAAAATGTGTGGGCATATTTCGGAAATCCTGGCCATTCCTGAAGGTTTTCATAGAAATAAGTCTCTCATTATTCCTTAAGCTGACCACCACCAGTCATATTGGTGACAGTTGCCACCCTGCTAGTTTCTCTGGAAATGTAGGGTTGATAGATGGTCCCTCCACTACCAACAGCATCCCACTTTTGGTGTGGCTTTATATGTACATAGCCATCATTTCCTTCTCCTGGTAAGATCGGGGGTGCAAGATTAAAGGAATGAAGTGTTTAATGAGGTTGAGAGAATGATGCACTTGGCAGGATTTCATGTATCAAGCTTTGAGCTATATGCAGAGTGTCTAGTCCTGAGAGGCAATATATATCTGTAATTCACTAATGACTTAGTAGAAATTGTGGGTGCTTAACTTATATAGCCTCCTCTTGGAGCTGTCCATTGGCAAGCACCAGCTTGGCAAATCTGAGAGAGCAAGTAGCATAAACTATTACCTATGTAAACTTGTTATTTTGGCTGACAATAAGAGACAGTGGGAAGAAAATAATTAGCCTAGCCATGCTGAGTGTCCTCATCAAAGAGGAAAAAACCCAAACTCTAGAAATATAAAAGGTGGGGGGTTTTAGTTTATTTGGGTTTGTGATTTTTTTTTAAAGTTGTAACCTTCAGACTAACAGAAAAAGCAGAGATTGGTGTCAGACTGGAAGCCCTCATTATCAACCCTCTACCTTGAGATGGAAAAAAAATATCCCCTCAACTCGATTCTTCACAGTAACCTCTGATTGCTAATTATTTGCTAAATTTCCTGCTGATGTTCCCTGAGTGAAGTCAAGCTTGATGAAAGTTTCTGCACTTGTCTTGTCAGCAGGAGAGCAGAAAAAGTGGGCCAGCTTAGTTCAGAAAGTACCTTCACTGCTTGTCACTTATGTTTCCATTGAACATGCATTGACACTTGTCTGCCACCAGTTTACAGCATCCCATCCACCTTCCTTTTCATGGTCATTTGAAGTACAGCTGCTCAGCTTCTCCAAAACTATATAGCACTAACTAACTCCAAAGAAAACAGGCTGATATCATGTCACTCTTCTACAATCTCAAGAAGAGAGGAGAACTTATGTGTCAGAAAATTATTGTGCCAGGTATTCATACAGTAACTTTTACACACCTATCACTACTCCTTGAACTCATAACCCAAACTAAAAGTAGTAAATGGTCCCTGTCCAGTGCTATTTCATCTTTGTTAATCATGGGTTTCCCAACAATGCTATCTGAGCAACTGCCAGGACTGTTAAGCATGATTTCCCTTTGGTGAAATCGTGCTGACTGCTCCAGGCAAGACCTCTTGCCTTCCATGTACTTAGAGACGCCTTCCAGGATGAAATGTTCCATCACCTTCCCAGAGACGAGGTGAGGCTGACTGGCCCTTGTTGCCTTTTTTGAAGACTGGGGTGACATTTGCTTTCTTTCAGTCCTTGGGCACCTCTCCTGATAAACATGACCAAAGATGATCTAGAGTGGCCTAGCAATGATGTCTGCCAGCTCCATCAGCACTCACGGGTGAATCCTGTCAGGACACATGGATTTGTGGATGCCAAGTTTGTCTAAAATATCTCTAACCCAATTGCCAACCAAAGGAAAGACTTCTTTTCTCCACACCTTCTCCCTGCTCACTTGGGTCAGAGATTCCTGAGTGCTGGCCTTGATACTGAAGACTGAAGCAAAGAAGGCAGATAGCTTGTGAAAGATTCCAAAAATCTTATCCTACCCTTGTAGTTTTTTACGCCAATGAGCTTATTCAAGACAGATAAAACAAGCAATATAAATTTATACTACCCAGAAAGTGTTGAGCTACTGAGAAGTGATGATGCAGTGAATTAATGACTTAGTTTATTATATTTTTTCCTTATGACTTTGTATTAGAAGGGCTAGCTGTATAGACCAAATTTATTCTGATCACATAATATTCAGCTCAGTGCATTAGGTTTAATGTGCCTACTTCAAATGCGATTAAAGAACTCATATTTACCAAAAAGAAGTATGCTGAAATGATTAAAAATACCTAACTTACTTTTCCTTTCCTTAGCTTTTATGTCTAGAATATCTTCTAGTGTGAGAATGGAAGAGTGGCTTTTTTTTTTTTTTTGGAGTTATAGTAATTTTGGGGTCTTTGAATACTGTGCTTCCTTTAAAAGAAAAATTACACATATTTTGACCCTTCTGAAGTATTCTGAATTCACTCTCCTTCAGTGCCATTACTTATATTAGATTAGCCTTAAGTACCATACCGTGAAGTGAAAATGTGTAACAATGTTCAGTACATAACCTTACTGACATTGGAGGCAAGAGAATCAGGAGTGCAGGTAAACAAATAAATAACAAAAACATCATAACAACACTATCTCACGATGGCCTGTTCCAGTGGTGTGTCAAACTGTAACTTCTTGACAAACTCCAATTCTTCCAGCTCTTCATCTCATTTATCTCTGTTTCGGAGGTTATATTTAATACTAACAGAGTTTTCAAGGTGTTGGAAGGTTACACAGATGATTTCTAACACTTAGCTTTGCATGAGGAAGATGATACTTAAATTTATGATTAAAGACCTTTCCTCTGGAAAGATTTCCTTGAAAACTTGAAAGTGCTGCAACTCTGAGGAGGAGAAAAAAAAAAAAGGAGAATGAGTTACTTTAGGAGCTTCCTTACAAAATGCAGTCTTTTCGCTGTTGTGTGAATGAAACCCAAGCACTAAAATTCAGACAGGTTTTGTCTTTAAGCTGCTTTCTGCAGCAGGATGCTCTAATCCATGACGGAGGTCTTGAGCAAAGGAAGAGCATTATTTTGATCTCACTTTGTGTCAGGTATTGCATTCTTGAAATTCACAGATGAGAATTGGTGTAAAGTACTGTAGACAGGCAGTCATGCTCAGTGTTACTGGGGCATTATGAAATCCCGTTAAAGCCACTGCTTGAAAAAGGCCATTTGCAAGCTCATGTTTTATGCTGCACTCACATCTAAAGACTTGCAACACGGTGCCTGGGATAATGTTATATGCTTGAGACATGAGTCAGTAGTATTTCAGATCCTCAAAACACATGTATTTCTTAGTTCAGATCAAGAAAAACATAACAACCTATCTCTTCTTATGAAAACTAATCATACTCTTATGTGCTTTGTTGGTCATTCCTGCAGAGAAAAGCTTTTTTTCTCAGGTGCACCAAAACCAAAATGTTGAGTGTCTATCCCTCCACACTGTCCAGAAAATGTTAAAAGGAGAATAAATATTTAACTCTCTTCCATCCATCCTTTTGAGGTGCTTCATGCTCCTGTAAGTCTCCTAGTTCCATAACAGTGACCACAGTCGGTCTTGGACTACCCTCAGGAGCACCTGGGGTACCATCATGCTGTCTGACACCAGACCCAGCACATCCACCCACTCCAGCCTTTCGATCGTAAGGTGTGACATGCCTCATCAGGCAATCTGTGTGAACCTCTGCACCAAAGTGTGTGGTTTAATCTCTCCCAGATTTATAAGAGGATTAAGTCTCAGTCCCACCTACCACACAAAGATTTTGTAGTTGATCTTGCAAGGAAATTGGTGTGAAACGAATTCTTTTGCTACTACCACAGCCTTGTAGTTTATTTCCTTTGCTGCCTGGAGGACATTTTGTTCTAGGTTAAGAAAGACCTCAAATCCCATTGTTTTTTCACTGCATTTTCCCCTCAGGGTTGATCAAAAGTTCAGTGCCTAAGATCAGGAAAGCCACAAGGCTCTTGGCAAAACTGGCCCACTGCACAACAGCAAAGTGAGAGGCACATTTTTGCTGGTTGCTTGGCTCGTTACATAACAAGTCATGCCACATAGCAACTAGAAAACTATTGCTGTATCTAAGAGAAGAGAGAAATGACTTCTTAATTTAAAAATTACTTTTCTGTGTTAGGTATTTGACAGGGAGGATGAAGTACTAGAGAAGATAAAGTGTTGCTTTGCTGAAAAAGTGCCATTTTGTAAACATGAAATATTGATCTGGCATGTATTGTGTGAACACTTGCTGTATGTGTATATCGAGTTCCAAATGTTGCACATTCAGAAAAGCTAAGTTAGAAAAATCACTCACAGACATCCACAGGCAGAGGTCCACAGTCTGTGCTGTCTGGAAAAGCATGAAATTTTTATCTAGACAAGAAGAAAATTCTCTCCCATATTGCTGAATCAGGTTTTTCTGACTGTTAGCTTTGTCTCAGGAGGTTTTAATTCTATCTAAAGTATCCTTAATCCGCATCTTTATGGTTAATTAATAGAGCTGATCTGACAAGTGCTTTCACTGGAATCTGTTTTATGCTTTTTTTTGTTTCTTTTTTTTTTTGCTTGACTTCGATAGAAATTTCTTTTTGCAGCCCTGAAAATGAGGACATTTATACCCATGTCTTTTATAGCTCCATAATTTACGTGCATTGCCTCTAATTGTTGTTACTTTCTGGCCCCTTTGCAACATCTTGAAGACTTTTCTATATTAGCAGAGTGACATAGAATGGCCATAGTCTAAATGAGCATCAGACTCAAGACAGCTTAATTATGGAGGTACCATTAAGAGTACATTGATTTTCACTTAATAGCTTAAGAAGGTGACTAATTCTTTCTTTTTATAAATAATGATGTGCTGTGATCTGCTCAAATTTACAACTTTACCTGTATCTCTCATAACTACCATAATAATAATAATCATAATAATAATAATAATAATAATAATAATAATAATAAAAAATACGTCTCTCTTCCCGATTTCTAGGCTCTAAAGTTTTTGCTTTTATGCTCTTCTTTCCAACCATGAGGCCCAGAAAAATATTTCTACAGATAACAGCATTAAATATTTCTACAGATAAGAACATTAAATATTTCTACAGATAACAACATTTTGTATCCTTAAGGAATAAAATAACAGAGAACTTAAAAAAAAAAGAAAGAAGTGTTGCAAGACTTAAGAAGAAACACAGACAATTAGCCATGTTCAAGTTAAATACAAAGAATATGTTCAGGTAAATCATTTAATTCATTGAACAATAAAGATTTTCTAACAGACCACATGAATTTTTCGCGATGTGGGTACAGTTTTATCACCACTGTATGAAGACTGACATATGTTATTGTGTTGGTTATGTATGTTATATATGCAAATAATATAAGTCTTAACAATACAGCTACAATCACACAAGAATCACTAAAGAATAAAAAAATTGAAAGTGCCTTTAGTAATTCCCTTAAAAAACTTTGTAACTCTTTTGCAGGTGGATATAAAGCTGGAATGATGGTTATGTAGCAATTAAGAGCTTTAATAAAAAAAAAGATGTCATCCAAAAATTGTAATCAAAGCTATAGCAATGACAGTTAAGGGAATGTTCTCATGGCTGGGAAGGAGAAAGAAGTGAGTGAAGAATGGGCCCCCAGTTGTCAGTTCTTATCACCTCTAAACAAGAACTACTCTTTTGCAAAATAGTGTCATGATTACAAAACAAATTTCAGCATCATTCATTTAAAGGATGATGTTGTTTTTTTCCAAATCATTATTAAGCTTTTCTTTTACAAGGAAAAATGATTGCAAGCATACTAAAGATGATAGCAGCTCCTGTTCATGATGGTGAAGAGGACTGCAACGGTGATGGCAGTTGGAGTCATGCCACTTCAAGGAAAACTTGCCTCATAGATGCAGAATAGTTCTTCACATAAGATGCCAGGATGCAGAGGCTGTACGGGCATGGATGCTTTTTGGAAAAGAAAAACTACCTTCTCACTGAAGAGTGGGCTGTTCTGCTGGGGAGAGGGACCATATGGAGAGGTGGGTGTGTGGTACCCTTTGTACCTTTGGTTTTGTTGAAGACAGTGAGATGAAGGTGTTTTTATATCTCTCTGCCATAGTGATCACTGCTGATGTTCTGTGAGCTGGGAACTTCAGACAGGTATTTCCATCCTGGAGACAGAGCCTTTGTACTGCTTTCCTGGCGGTGGCACAGATCCTATCCAAGTACAAAAAGAATGCTTCATGCTCACTCCCCTGGGAAGGCCAGGTGGAATATGACCCTAAGATACTTCCTCCCCTCTGTTTTGCAATTAAAGTGAAGATCTGGAGTGGAGATGCAGCAGCCAAATTACTAATTAGCACTCTGATGACTACATCTGCATTTTTGAGATTTCATTTTGATTTGCATGGGCCTGCACAGTCAGCTGTTAAGTTGCAATTCAGCTGAGTTAAGTGTTTACTTGTTTTTCAGAAGATGGAGAGAAAAGATCTAACAGAATTGTGTCTTTATCATTAGACCTAGAAAGAAGCATGAGCCAGAAGGCTTCACTCATTAAAGTGCCGGGGCCAACACTACAAAAGAAAAGTCTTTCCAAGTAGCAAAGGAGCAAACAAATGCTCTTCAGGAGCAACACACAGATGAATGATGCACATTGACATTTCACAGATTCACATTAAGGACTTAACTGGCCCTGAAGTGCATCTTTTGGTGACTGTTCAGCTATATCTTGGAGATCATCATTCATTTTTGTTTTGCCATAGACTCTTTGTATTCCCAGATGAAATATATAATCTCTGCTCTCTGTGTTGTTCTACTGAGAGTGATAACGTCTCCCCTGACACTTCTCTTCTCCAGACTAAACACCCCCAGTTCCCTCAGCTATTCCTCATCACCAGCTTTGTTGCCCTTCTCTGGACCGACTCCAGCACCCCAATGTCTCTCTTGTAGTGAGGGGCCCAGAACTGAACACAGGATTCAAGGTGCAACGCCTCACCAGTGCCCAGTGCCGGTGGATGATCACTGCCCTGGTCCTGCCGGCCACACTTTTGCTAATATGGGCCAGGATGCTCTTGGCCTTCTTGGCTGCCTGAGCACAAGCTGTCTTATGCTCAGCTCCATCAATCAGCACCCCAGGTCCTTTTCCATGAGCAGCTTTCCAGCCATTCTTCCCCAAGCCTGTTGCATTGCATGGGGTTGTAATATTCCTGAGAATAAAGACTAATTTGAAACTGCAGCTCAAATAAACTCTTCAATTTCTTTATGGAGTACAAAGCTGTCAGTATGAATGTTGCAATAAGGACCAGCATGGACCAATTACATCCTCGTACTTACAGGCAGTATCACGTTGCTAATTTACATTGAAATTAATCAGATTTACTCCCAAATGCTTACCTTCAGTGCTGATTCCTAACAATACATCATTTATACACTTGATTTTTCCATACTGAACTGAGCATAGGGATTCAAATCCTCACATTCTTGAATATACAATTCATATATGTACAGCACTTTTGATGAACATAATTAAAATGCTTGTTCTTTCTAATCAATTGCTCAAAAAATCAGAGTGCTCTTGAGCTGCTTCGTTCCCCTTTGCTTAGGCAGATAAAACTACATGGGACAGAGAGTATGTAATTATTTACATGCTTATCCCAGAAATAATTTTCTAAGGAGGTTACTGTGTTATGAGAGTATTTAATGAAGTACTTTCAGCTTTTGTGCAATTAATGCAAATTTATGTGATGATCTACTATTTTAACAATCACTGGCTGTGTGTATTTTAATTTTCTATCATTTCTTTTTCACTGAAAAAGGTTGTTTGCGTTATACTTTAGACTGAGTTTAAATACAGCTGCTTTGAAATTTGCAGTTTGTGTTCCGTGGGAGGACCTACAGTTCCAAAACAACAAAAAGAGAGTCGGAATGGAAGGGAGAACGTCTCCAAATTTCCTTTGGAAGGGAAGCCTGGATGGGGAGCAATGGCTGAGATCTGTGGCTTTATTTGACTGGATGACAGGCTGCCTCAAACCACAGGTATTTGTTCCAATGCCTGTTTTAAGGTGAGGTTTTTTTTTTCCCTTTCCTTTTTAGTTTATTGTGCATCGGCAGAGCCTGTTATCAGTGGTTGTGTTTGATTTAGAAGATACTTGAAGAAGAAACCCCAGTGCTGTAACAAAGCTGGTGTCTGTGCTATGTAGCAGAGTACAGTGTGTGATGGAGGTCACCTGCCCTTGGTCTCATGGGTCTCCGGTGCTCTGCAGCCACAGGCGGAAAACCAGCGGTTTGCAATGTGTGTGCTATGCATGCTGTTCAGATAGACTCAGCACTCACAATATCAACATTTATAGCCATACAAAGGAATCTAATGTGAGAATGAGCAAAGTATCAGTTACAGCACTGCAATATATTTTAATGGCAATCATGCGTGTTGCCAGAGAAAACCACAATTAAGTCCGTACGCTTTGTGACAGAGTCTCTACTGTGCACCGGGATAAAAATTCTTTCTGGATTCTCAAAACTTGCATCTTGCTTACTGCAAAATGTGTTTCTCTTGTTTTCTTATCAGTTCAGAAAAGTGAAGCAAAGATATTTTTCTTTAATAGCAACTCAGCCACACCCCTTCCAGTCTTTTCCCTGTGGTGTGAATATAAGCCACTTCTCTAACCTGACACCCTCCCACCACTTGGTCTTCCTCTTGTACTTTCAATTGCATCAACACATTGCCACTCATCTCCAGCTACCCAGCTCCCTGCACCTGTTGCATATTTCTTAACTACCACACGTTTTTTTGTCCTATGTTGCTCCTTGTGTCAGGGTATTTGCATAGTGAAACCCATGGATGCTTTCAGATCCTTCCTTAGAAGTTCACTGTTCAGTGCAAGGCTTAAAGTACTTCTCACAGGTCCAGCCAGTAGCAGGCTGAAGTCACTGCCTACTTGCAGGCCAAAAGTATCTAAGATTTTTTTGTACATTTTCCTATGGTTTTCAATTCTTTGTTTAATCTTTTGTAATTAAAGCACAAGCTTATTGTGGTGGGAGAGCTTTTTGTTCTCTTTGTGTAGCATTTAGTACAAAGCATTTGGGACTTGAATTTCTAGACCCTGTGGTAATAAAAGAGTAAACACTTGCAGATAGGGCCAAATACAATAAGGAAGGTAGAATTATCTCTCAAGCAAACATTACAGATCCCAGAAACTTAGGGCTACCCTCAACTAGAGAAAAATACGGTAATATTAAGATACCAAACAATGTCTGTCTGTTTGGACAACCTTAGTCTTGGTGTGGCACTGTGTAATAACAGTATGATTATGACATTATAGGGATTTAAGTTGTCATTTGATCAAACTGATTTATAGACAATTAATTTCCTTTCTCCCTCCTGAGAACTATCGAAGCAAGAGCAACGGCCAGTGGCAGCCAAGGAGAGGAGCGCTTCAGAGGACCCCCCCAAGCAACAATTTTTGCTTCTCCCCTTGATAAATTAGAAACTCCCAGCTCTGATGAATTATAGCAAGAAGGGACATAATTCCTAAAATAATTACTTTGAAAATGTCCTGTGGAAAGGCTTCAAAGCATTCTGATGATATATGGATAATGAAGGGTCTGTGTTTTATAACAGAATTCATTAGGGATAAATAAAAGTCTGACAGAAAGTGCAGAAGGACCTCTTTTCAATTAACTCTAACTCAAACTAATTAATGGATTTACTTGTAAATTCTCAGAAAATCCATTTCATACTCAGTAAGTCCTGTAATTTTAGGAATAATACAGTAGATTTTACTCACAGCAAAATAACTGGATCCCTCCTGTAAGTATAAACTTCAGTTCAGTCTCAACTTTGGAACAGTGCCTGGCACCTTCATAATTCTCCTCCTTCTCTCTATCCACAGTGTGAAAAAGGAAGATGGATATACAACAAGCCTACAAGGAAACCTGATATATCATCAGGGAAAAAAATTGACACATACAGAGTGTTCCATGAATCATGAAATACATTTCAATCACTAAGCTGGTAGGAAAAAAACCCCACAACCTTGATTGCCCAATTATAAAATTATAAATGGCTGCACTTTTGAGAATGCTCTGATGGCATCAGTGGAGGTTTTTAACTAAGCCTGATGAAATCCTGTCCCGATTGTGCTAGTATCTCAGCACAGATTTTCCATGGTGTCTGATGTTGCTTTCATGCTGTTATTGAAAAAATTTGCATCAAAAACTCTTCTGGAAATACATGGGGCTTAATTAAGCAAAATGAAGAAAATACCAGATTGAAAAATGACATCCATGGCAATCTTTCCTATTTCTTCCCCACTGTCTCCTTTTCAGGACAGTCATAGAATCATAGAATCATAGAATCGTTAGGGTTGGAAAGGACCTTAAGATCATCTAGTTCCAGCCCCCCTGCCATAGGCAGGGACACCTCACACTAAACCATGCCACCGAAGGCTTCGTCCAACCTGGCCTCCTTCAAAAACAGTTTCATCAAGAAGAGGAAGCAATCATGTGTAAGCATAGAACTGGGTATCTTGCAGTTTTAGTAGGTGTCTGGATTTTTAACAGGTTCTGCATATTCTAAGCACTTATTTAGTCTTTCAAACTATAAATGGCATAAACTCAAATGTTTTTGCGCTATTGCACATCTATTATATTTTATGGTATGTGCTTAACAACGTGAATGGGTGCATGATAGACTACAAGTATAACAAGTCTAATCAAAGACTGTGCTGGCCTTGTAGGAGAGAACAGTGTTTCTGTAGGATACATAATGTTATAATTTCCTGCTCTCTAAGTATGATGCTGCAATATTTCATTAGTGTATGGACTGAGTGAGCTTTTTTACCATTTTAGCCGAGCTTCTTAGGACAATGTGGCAAACCTCTGCTGTGAGTCTACTTGACTGTTTTTCTCCTGTCTCTCAGAAACCCTCATCGTGACAGGAGAGAGACACTGAAAGCTCAGAGATAATTGCAACCCCAGATGTTGCACAAGAGGCAGAGTCTGAGCTAAAAGGATAAGGCAGGTCACAGACAGCAATGGTGCATTCTGGTTGGCAACACTCAAGTTAATGTACATGCATTGGACAGGCAATGGGCAGGCACACAGGCAGCTGCCATACGAAGGGATGGAGCAGGAGGGCAAGACTGGTGGGCAAAGGATGTACGCCTTGGGTGAAACCACTTTTCATCAGTTCTTCTGTAGAGAGTGACCTGTTGAGTTCTGGTGTGTCAGCTCCAGAGTGACAGTGGATATGAACAAGAACTTCAGCTTGTCCCAGAAGCATCAAGGGTTCCTATGAGATCTCTCACTCAAGGAACTGCTAGAGCCAAAGCTGCACAGCTTTGCAAGACTGGAGGATATCAGGGAATGAAGTCCATCATGGCTGTGGGCTATTTTCTGCACTCAATAAAGGTAAAATATGCATGCAATTTGGAGCTATGTTTTTTCTTGATTATGAAAGGGTTAAAAAGAAACACATTTGCAGCACTGAGGCAGAACGACCTTGCAGGGAGCATTCTGGTCTGTGCCAGCAGTTCTTTCTTCCTTTGCACACAGATTCTAATGGAAAAGTACTGCCTGCCCTCTGTAAATTATTAATTTCTTCATGTTATCAGATACCGTTGATAAAAAGACAAGTGGCCTCTGTACTGACTGTCTGGGGTAAAATGAATAATTGCTGATGCCCTTTAAACTCTGTATAGGTTTTCATCTACTTTCTACTGAGCTTGGCTTTGCACTGTGCAATGGACTGTTACACACTTTTAGCTGCTCACAAGTAACTCCCTATGGAATAAACCATTACTGCTTTCATTTTAGGTGCTGACTTAGATGAATGACTTTAAATTACTTACAACCTTCAGCTGATCTAAGATGTCAAACAAACTTTAAACTAGTATATGTTCAAGGATGTGTGAACGTGAAAACAAGAAAAGGCGGAGGTGCTTTTCCATTAGCTGCTGCTTTGTATGGGAGAGAAGGTCACCCCCTGGAGCGACTGAGCTAACAGACACCATCACTCCCAGTCTGTGCTCTTAACTCTGATTAATACAAACAACTCAAAGCAGTACCACTGATAAAAGCTCGATAAAAGCTACTGAGATTAGTGATCATGTTAACTAGTGACGATAGCATAAATTATCAAGTGGAACAGCTCCAAATTACAGCATAAAGGGACCCATTTAAGAGGGATTATATGTCAGGTTCAAAAAGAATGAGGAATCAATGAGAATAAGAGTACATACCAGATCCAACAAGTGGTAACCTTTTCCGGGACTGCTGTATTTCAGAAGGCTATATTTAACTTTTCTGGATAGGCAGTGGAAAGGAACTGCAACAGGCACAACAATAAGCACGATCAGTTCTCTAAAAATCTATAATGTGCTGAAAATGGCACTTAACACATATTCGTCAAGGGCAGCAGAGTATTCTACACTGCAGTTAAATGCATTAGGACTAGCAGCAGACAGTCTAGCTGCCAAAGATTGTCTCCATAGTATTCACTTTGGCTCCTCAGCATCCCTTCAGGTTACCCTCTTGTATTTGTTATGCCACTGCTGAAAGACAGGGACGATCTCCAAACCAGATTAAGCTCTTGATCATCTGAAGAAGAAAAATGACAGGTAGTTAGGTTGCACTCCTGTCTTCCAAAGGGACCTTCTAAAATTAATTGTTTATCACAAGTGCAAACTAAATTAAACTCCTACTTGGGTTTCTCTATACAGCTACATAAAAGATGAAGGACTAGGACAGTGTCTGACCAAACCCAGTCCTGTGCTCTGAGGGCTCACTGTGATGTTTGTAATTTTACCATTCTCCCTGTTATGCATGGTAGGTTTCTGTGGAGCAACATCTTGCCTGCCTTGTTCACTTGTGTCAGCCATACCCCAGCTATTAGTTCCTGCTGATTTTCCTCAGGACTTGGCAGAACTGGATGCTCTACTTTTCTGGAACCATTTCAAACTGTGAGAAAAATGAGCCTTTTGAATAGCTCTGTGAAGGAGAATGTCCTGCAGACACAGTGCTCAGAAAAAGGGAGCATCAAATCTGGCTGACATTTGTAACACTAATTTATCCACTCCACTAACCAGACATGTCATATGGCCAATTAAATGTGCTTGCTGACAGCTTGTACTCATGGGAAACTCAGAGCTAAAATAGGGTTTCTGCAGATGGGTCAATCTTACATTGGTGGAACTATGGGGAACAGCTTGTAGGATTCTCACAATACCTGGTTCTACATCATACCATTAATCCTGATGGTTAATTCATTAATTATATGTATTCTCCAAACACTAATGTGGTTGAGCTCAAACTATCAGACAGTAAAGAAAAAACAAATTTCTTTACACAAAAACCTTCAAAGCAGATCAAAACCATAAAGGTCAGTTATTTCCCTGAGTACAGCTTCAAGTAGGAGTGGAAGGAGGCAGAAAAGCAGGAAGTAAAAGCAGGCTCAGAAATGTGGTGCTTTGGACAGCGGATTGGTTGCGGTCTTTTGGGTTGAGAATTGTCTGAATTAGACATGGAGCAAAAACTCTTTAAGTTGTTTGGCTCCAACTATGTTCAGAGACACAAGGTTTTATTTTAAGTAATTGCTGTAATGTCAAAGGCATTAAATTCTTGGGCACTTAGAGACACTCCAAAGCTTTGGCTTTTGACCAAAACCTCACTGAGATAAAAGAGATAGTGGTAAACCGCAGCACTGTTGTGTGCTATGTTCCTCTTTGCAGGAAGGTCTAAAATTTAAATGGATATGAAATGTTACTTGATTTTTCAATATTTTAGTTAGTCTGTCCAATGATGCTTGAGGGATATTCAGACTATGCTGTTGCACCGGCTTAACAGTTAATCTGAATTTTTTTATACCTAATCTTGAACCTTTCATGAACACTAAAATACTTTAAACGGTTTTTGTCAGCATGGGCTGATAATGTTGCAAGTGGAGGTATTAAACTTACCTGCTGGCAAACTGGTTTGATGTCTAGTGCAGGAAGCAAATGTGGTTCAGGTGAACTATGCAAAGCAGACTATACTGTTACCTTAATAAAACCCAGAAAATCCTAACCCGTCTCTGAGGAGGATTCCTCAGAATGAGGAGCTGTATAAGTTAGTGGATATATCACATAACAGATGGGCTGGAAGCTGCCCTCACCTAGAAATGTTAGAAGCTTGTATCCACCTTCTCCATTGCTTGTCTGCACTAATCACAGAACCTATTACTGTTGAGATGATTGAGCTAGATGCTGCAACTGGTATGCATGAGATTTCTTATCCTTTGATTTGAGCAAATGTAAGACAAATTAGGAAGCAAAGGAGGCCCTATTGGACTGCAGCATCACTGTCATAAAACATTATTCTTAAGTTGTTTATAGAATCTAGAAGAAGAAAAATATTTGACGGGAAGGAATAAGTGCTGCCAACATTGATTGTTTCAGATTTCAAGGGCAAATTTTAAACTGTACTTTCACAGTGAGTGAACATAGATCATTGGAGAGATGTTCTCATAAACACCTGCAAGAGATATGAAAATCTGGCTCCTGGTAAAATACATTAATAATATAGAGATGCCTACATGTTAGATGTGGGAGGATGTAGTGTGCAGAAAGGAACGGAAAGAAAAGCAAAATGGGCAGGAAGGAGAACGGAAGATTAATAAACCAGCCTAGAAAATAAAAGTTGTCATAGCAGTCTCCAGAATTTCCTTTTGGAAGAAGGATTGGCAAGAAAGAGCTCTCTGTAGAAGAAGTTTTGGCTTATAAACTGGGGGTGGATTTCTGATATTTTGGAACCCCAGAGATGAAGGCAGTCCCCTTGTCCAAATATGTGAGCCCTTCCTTTTCCATATTACTCCAGGTGAAAACCAGCTCCCTGTTTGTGGAGCTCTTATCTTGTCCTCACGAATGATCTTTTTTACTTCGACATGGAAAAGGCAGTAGAATTGATCTACTTTCCCCTTTTCTGTTCCTCTGTCAGCTACATTCCTAACTCTAAAACTTTGTTTTGTCCCATGGAAACCCTCACAGTCTGCTGTGCTTCCTGGTGCTCCTCTGCACTGTTCATCCTGCTGTACTACAGCCCTTCTGGTGTTCTTTGCCTAAGTATCCATATAAAAGAGAAGTTTCCATGTGTGAACAATTCAATGTATTCAAGGCAAACCCAACAGGCATAAAGGGCATCAAAGCACTGAAAGGAAAAATAACAGATTAGGGGGAGGAAGGAAAAAAAACAAACAACTAGATTTAACATTTTTCCTTTGGAAAAAAGAGAACAATCTACTGAAAAAAAAAAAAAGAAAAAAACATAAACTGTTCATAAATTAAAAAGTTGATAAATTATTCCTTGTAGATCTCATGTCATCTTTTGTGCAAATATTTCTGATTACAGCAGTCACATTTCCATGATTGCTCTGGTTTTTTTCTGTTTGTCTTTATGCAAATCTACTTAAACCTTCTCTTCAAATATTCTTCATATTCTCCAAATATTAAGTTTGCCATGGAAGTTTTCCCAGTTCAACATGCCTTGCCTGCCAACACTTACACAGGCAGCCTTTGTGAGTTAATTATTCCAGGTGGCTTAATTCTTCATGACAAATAATACAAAGGTAGAAAAAATACTTATTATTTTTGTAACCCTTACAGAAACTGAGCACTGAGCTGCATTAACTGTTGTGTGGCTTTTCAGACTTGCATCCTCTGAAGTGACCTAGTTTACAACCCAACTAAAAGACTGAGACAATCCTTACTCTGAAATCTACAGCAAAACCATCTTTGACTTTCTTGCTAGGCTGAAGCTCTTCCAGCAGCTCAGTCCTGGAGCTTAGAGGTGGCTTGGTCAGATTCCTACCATAAACAGTAAATGTCTCCCACCAGAGCATCGTGTTGTGGCCAGTAGCCTGGAGAGAACAGGGATCATTATTCTCCCAGGAAGTTTGTATCAGAGTCTGCCCAGGTTGTAGTCACAGATAAGACCTACTGAACCACTGCTGCTACAAAGGAGGAGGAGAACACAGTGCTTGCTCCATCAGTCTTATACCTGGGTGCTTCGATACACAAATCACTGCTATGAGATAGAGAAGGACGATCTTATCTTACAGATGAGTTCAAACGCGCAATGGTTGTTCATCACATGTATTTGGATGCTTAGCTTCTAAGAGTATAAAAAATTGAAATACTAGTTGTTTCTGCACATTTGGATCTAACCAGACTGGTGATCCTTTCTTTCCTCCCTCAGATTTTCTCTAGGGATAATTTTAGATATGACCATCCAAAAAGATTAGAAAAATCATCATTCATCAGTCCATACTTTATCACAGCCAGCTTGCAAACAACTATTTGTATGCTGTTATTTTTATTACATTACTGCCCATGTTATTGATGCTGTTTTTAATATAGACAATTTATATTTGGATTAAGAACAGTTAAAAAGATTAAATGCAACACTACTGCAATGTTTCAAAGTCAAGTTGAAATGCAAGCTGACAATGCCTGAGATTCTCCTCAAGATGAAATGCCATAATGCTAGTTTGGTGAAAATATTTGTTTGTAATTGTGTTCTGCCTGATTGCTTATTTAAACTAGTTTGTGGGCTGATGTATTTAGTGGTATTGTATTATGCAGGAAAAGTTGCTGTGCTACAGATCTGAGAACCATTATGGGATATTTCTGCCTTTGCCTTGCTTTAATGTTTCAACTAGAAGACATGGTAGCTCTGACAAAAATTATTTTTTGTTCTTTTTTACACCGAATTTGACTTTTTTTAAATAATTTTTTTAGCAAGTATTTGTTGGTATAAAAGCCCATGCTTGTACGTATGGGTGTAAGCTTACAGATATGATTGAATCCTGTGCTACAGCCCAGCAACACTCCCTGCTTTTATGTCCCTGCTTGTGGTTCCATTTTCCTGCCTAGTGAGGGATACAAGCTAAGTACAACTCTGTTGATGCATCCTCCTCCAGAGTTTGGTGCAATCACACTGGGAGCCCTGCTGAGGGTCATGCTCTTCAGCTCAGCCCCTTCTTCTTCTACAGGATGGAAAGAGTCAACAGTGCTTGGAAATGGGAAGCCAGCTGATACCATAACTGAGAAAATACCATTATATACTCTGAATTATGTGTGAGCTTGAGATACAGAAGAAATTGAAGGAAGCTTAGAAACAAGCAATAAAAATTATTAGACACGGGAAGAATTTATGAGAGGTATGTAATGAGAATGAGATGGGTTAATTTAGCAGAGAGCTTAACAGGCAGACCCTGATGGAGGTGTACAAAGCAATGAATGGCAAAGGGAGGACATGTGTGCAACCTTGCTTCAAAATAGGTGAACTGTAAGACATGGAATGAAACTGAAGGCAACCTATTTAAAGGTGAGAAAGGGGAACGTTTTCTTATACTAAATAATTTAATGGTAGAAT
>JBCJKH010037721.1:0-18816 GCA_039877255.1 Loriculus beryllinus | reverse complement strand
GGGGTGACCACCGGCCATGGGGCTGCCCCACACCACCACCACCACCACAGACACCGTTTGCTCTGGTTCTGCTCCACTCCCCCATGAGCAAGGTCTCCGCAGCCCACAGTCATGGAGGGCTGGGTGCCCTCCTCCATCCCTGCCGCGGGCACTGGGGGCACCACCCGCACCCCGACCGCGGGCGCTCCGGTACAGGGGGAAGCCGGAGACACGCCCCCTCCCCCCCCCCCGGAAGGGTTGGATCCCCATAGGCAGCAGCACTATAAAGAGACGCGGCGCCTTTAAGAACCGTGTGGCGCCAATTTCTCCCCACGTGACCTTTCCCGCCCCGCTGTGGGCGGAGCTACGGCCGCGCGGGTTCCCGCCAGGGAGGGGAGGTTTTGGCGCGGTAGCGGCTCCACGTGAAGGGACAGCGCTGGGACCGGACCCACACCGGTACCGGTACCCGCAGCGGCAGCCTCCGCCATGGCCCAGCTCCGCCTCACCGACTTCTTCACCCACACGAAAGCGGCCGCCTCAGCCCCGGTCAAGAGCAGCGGCAGCGGCGGCCGCCGGCTGAAGGCCGCCATTGCCGGTGCCCCGGAGCCCCAGGAGGAGAAGTGCGGGGATGAGGCGCTGCTGCCCCGCTCACCAGCACAGCCAGGCTTTCATTCAAACAGGAGATATGTTCTTCCCTCAGCACATGATATTGCTCAGTTTTGCTCATAATCTAATAAATAACGTGTTCATATGAAGCCATGTCTGTCATGTTGTCACGTCAGTCTTTCTAAGTGATACACCAGAGCTTTCTCACTTCATAGGAGTCAATCTCTTTGTACAACCAGAGGCAACACAAATCCATTTAAAAAGAAATCTGTACATGTAGTCTCATATATTGGAGAAAAAGCTTGTGACAAATGCCATTCAGGTTTGTCTTGTAGCTTGTGATTCTAGGATCTTGCCGAAATAACTGAACAGTAGCATCCATGTGGCAAATTGCCACCTTGGTGGCTGAGACGGTAGTGTACATTATTAGGTAGACATTATCTAGACAACAGTATACAGAAAGCCTGTGAAGCATTTTAAATTGTAGCCTTCATTTTGTAGTCCAAATGGTGTACAAAATATTTTGGTTGCTGCTTTTCATAAAAATCATATCTTTAACTCCTCGCCCTATCTTGCTATCAGCTTCTACTAAACACGTAAGATAGATTAGTGGAGGTAGGATCCCACGCTGTTCTGAGATTAGATAAAGAGATGATGAAAGGTCTTAAACTGAATGAGCAAATAACCCAGGTGTTCTAGAGAAGCAATAATAAAAATGCTTGGAAAATGAATGAACTCTTATTTTTTGTGCTTGCAGGGTTTATGAAAAAGTATAAAATACTTGGATGTTCACAAATAAATTCTAAATTTTGTTACTATTTATTTTAAGCTCTGATCAGCGGCATGGTCATTTTAAGATTATCTTGTTTACAAAGAAAATTTTTTTGTTCTCTCTCATAGAAATAATCATTTATCTGTCATATGAATTTTATCTGTGTCTCACTGCTTCCCAATTTGCCACAGCTACTGCCTTGAAAGCCAAGTTGTGCTTTTTCCTTACAACCTCCTTGCTCCTACAAAAAACATAATGATGCCAAAGTGTTAAATTTGTGACAACTCTCCCCTCCCCCCAATTTCACATAAATCACACAAATCACCAAGACAATATCATCTCTGTGGGATGGGGAGAGAAGAACAATATAGACAACACGGATGGCTCCTGTGTCCCATCCTGAGTGCAGCAGCCCATTTTCCCTGGTGGTGATCTCTGTCCCTGATCCTGTAACACTGTCCCTCCTGCCAACTTGCAAGCTTTCAGCTGGAGCAATGTTCATGGACCATCACTGCCCTTGCTGTGTCAGAAGGGATGCAAACCTGACCTCTTAGCATTCTGCAGAGCTCTGCCGTCTTTTATGGGTCATGTCCCATCAACTCCACTAACAGTGCCCGTCTCCTGCACTGAATGGTAAGCTTCCCAGGCAATGATGAGCTTTCGTAACAAAATTTGTCAGGGCTGCTTCTCTCCTTCGAACTCTCCTCAGGAACTATGACATTTGTGAGACAGGAGTCAAACAAAGTAAGAGTTGGGTATCACTTCAGTTGTCCATGGATTTCTGAATGACAAAAATCCCTGGCTTTCCCTCAGACTGCCTGGCTGCATAGCCTACATATATGCTTTTGTGTGTGAATGGCTTCAAAGCCAAATGATCCAACCAGTTATATTGCTTTCTGCTGTGAGGGACCTTCAAACTATAGCTGGATTATCAGGGCTGTCCACATGCACACTGTGTATCAAGGTATACCAGGGACAGCAATGACAGCCCCTGGCACATCCTCCTGGCCTTGTTAGCTCCTTATATGCAGAAGCCCTTATGGGATGGTGAGGCTGATAGCAGGCAGATGAAGTAATTTGGAGTTCTGGAAGACCACAGAAGTCCTCTGATAAAGGCAATCGCTATCTGTTAGGTAGACTGGTCAAAGTGTGATCATAAGCAATGTAGGTGTGTGGGAAGCGGTCTGGGGAGAGCCTGGTGCTTAAGGATATCCCTACTCACTCATGCCTAGGAACTACACACATAGCTTTACTTTCTATGTGACATCTAAGATGCTAAACACAAACTTCAGCAGCTGCACACTGAACACCTCCATAATGTGTCCCTGACACATTCATCCCCAGGGGCCCTCAGGAGGAGACAGGACAGCTCATGTCCCAGAGGTGGAAAGGTTTGGTACTAAGTTCTAGATATTGAAAAATATAGATGTGTTTCATTCCCCTTGAAATTAGTAGCAGTCAGGCACATAAATATTGTCAAAACACAGAAGTCTGTGGTTTTCCCAGCCCCACTGAAATGGTGGGTAATGGAGCACCGAAAACTTGCTTATCTGAACTTCTCTACTACTGCATTAGCTACTGGACCATCATTCCACTCTGTGTAACAATATGTTCTGATCAACATTGCCCTCATCTTACCAGCATCTCCCTGCCTGGCTATTACTTTCCTCTCCCCTCTTCTAGGGGGACAACAGTAGCCTGGGTCATCCGTGACTGCTGCAGCTGACAGGGGATCTGTGCCTTCTTACTTCTTGCATGGGGTCTTGTCCCTCTATTTAGGCTGGGGTTCAAACCAGGTGTGCAGTTGGGGTCCAAGAGAAAACCATCCCAAAAAAATCTGAAACAAAAACCATTCTTTTCCCAAGAACCCTCTTTTTTTTTTTTTTTTTTTTCCTTCTCTCTTAACATTTTTTTTTTCTTAAAAAGAAGCAGGGGTTTCAGCTCGGGCTATGTTAAAACAATGATAAGACATAACCCATATATTTATAAGCATCTGTTCTTCTAAGCACGTTTATATAAGGCATATTTCTGAGTTAGAGCAGTTACTAAGGTATACGCTCCCATGCTGCCATTTTACATCTATTCCCTAGAACTCTGGGGAAAAAAAAGTTAATTTTCTTTAAATGCTTTCTTTTGCACATCTGCTCCCATGCGAAAAGACCTTTCTGAGGGCTCAATATAGCTCCTGAGGAGTTCAGCAATAACAGGAATGCATTCTTAGTTTGTATAGTCAGGATGTGGATCCATTATTTAGAAAGTATTTCAATTGTCTGATGTCATTCAAATTTTTTCTCATTCAGTGCTCTGTGGTGGGAGAAAGAAAACAACCCTTCTTCCAGGGGTAATAATACTGCAGTCAAACTGTGTGATATGATTAGGTCTGTCTGAGCCCTTGGTGCATTCTCAGTGCATTGAAACAGTGGTCCCGGAGGGCCTGTCCATTGTATAGCATTCCTCTCAGTACCGGCAGCTGATAGAAGTCATAGCCTAAAGTTGCACAATGTGAAAAACAAACATGCTATCAGGGGAATAAAGCCAAAGCAAAAAAAAAAAATCAAAAAAAAAAAAATCATGAAAGAAAAAGATATAATTGGAAGGGGATAAAACAGTCCAAAGGAAATATATATCCCAAGTAAATAGAAACAATATTGGAAGAAAATAAGATCAAGAAAGTAAGCTATGTCAATAAACCAAGGAAATGTTGAAATGCTTGCTATGAAAATGAAGGAAAGACATAGAAAGAATAAACTCTAATTTGTCTCCAAAATCAAACGCAACAAAAAACAAAGCAACCAGAGAATATCGAGCAACCCACAGAAAAATTAAGGTTAAGAAAAAAATACTTCTGAAAAAAATACCACAGCTCCTATCTGAAAACCAGATAGTCTGCAAAGGTGAAGGTGTCTTCATCCTTGGCATCTTAGAGGAGATACAGCCTATATTAACTACTGTCTGCAAAATGTACAATTCAGAAATACACTATTGGTTAGTTGGGTTTCACATGTTTTTATCATTGAAGATGAAGCTGGTTTTATTGCTCACATGGGGCATATTATACCATTTCTCTTTCTCCTTGGATAGTATTACTCTTCAAAGCAAGTTTTAGGTGCAAATAACTGATCGTGACTTTCAATCTGCTGTACTCAGGCATCTGAGACAGTCAAAAATGAGACCCCACTGACTTCCTGGAGTTGAATTTTTACCTGTGAAATTTATTCATTTGGCAAACTTTCCTACTGACA
Organism: Loriculus beryllinus; assembly: GCA_039877255.1. Classification (NCBI taxonomy): domain Eukaryota; kingdom Metazoa; phylum Chordata; class Aves; order Psittaciformes; family Psittacidae; genus Loriculus; species Loriculus beryllinus. The sequence continues at coordinate 14,217 of JBCJKH010037721.1, read as the reverse complement.
AAAGCATAATGTTCTGGAATATTCATTAAAAGCAAGCAAAAAGGACAAACCCAGAGCTGAAGTAGAAGCATTTGAAAGGTCAAACAAGGAGCTGCATAATTTTCTACTACTGTCACTGGGAGTTACCTGAAAGTAAAAGCTATCTTAAATGTATCTTTTCTCTGTTGGCTTTGTGTGTTCCTTCTACCAAATTAATGTACTTCTGGGATAGTGGTTTATAAAACAAAACTACTCTGAGGTAAGCCTGTCCAGTGCGTGTAGCTTCTCACCCCTTCATCCCCCTTGTTTTCACTGACTTCAAAGTTCAGAAGTTCAGCAAGCAGGCCACCCATAGAATGCTGATTTCCATATAAAAAGCAATATTCTATGCAAGGAAACCCACAGGTGCTTATTAGGAAAGAGTTTGATGCATTTTATTGACAAAAAATATTTGAAAAGGTTTCTGTTACTACTGAGCTGAGGGTTTTGTGAGCTGTCAGTGTGATACATTGCTGGCAGCTCTGGTTTCCATTTCTGATACCATACAGAAACTCCAGGATAGGGTCATTTTATGGTGATAAAACCACAATGTCATTTTTCAAATCTTATTTTGTAAATCAAATGAGAGCAAGTTTGAGCATTGACTTAGGGCATGACCACTTCACCAGTTCTGACTGCTTTGGTCAGAAAGATAAACACCCCAATTATAGGCACTTTTGACAGTTAAGTCTTACTTTTGTCTCACTCACAATATAAGAAAGATGTTGATGAAGCAGAACAAGCCCAGCAGAGGACAGTCACAGCAGTGGGGGGCAGAAGTACTTGCCCTGCAAGGAAAGACTGGGAGATCTGGGCTGGTTCAGCCTGGAGAATTCAACCTAAGGGGATGGCATGAAGGACATGGAACCAAGTCCCTCTTAGCAATGCATATGAGACATTTAAGAACTTGAATCATCTCAGACACTTGTAATCTTCTTGACCAGGGCCTATACACTGCAACATTCACTTACACACTTGTAGCGTAATAATTGTCTCCTAGGGCTACACAGATCTCTGACAGAAGTGCTAAAACATTCGTGAATACAGGTATTACAAGGGAAAAAGAAACAAATGAAACCTCAACAAATTCAGCCAGAGTTATGAAGCACAACTATACTACATAAACTGGCATAAGTAATACTTGATAGAGAAGACACACAGACCTATGCAATGGTGGAGGTGAAATTATGTTAAAGCTAATGTAAGCACCTGTATGATCTGTGGTTCTGTGTTTACCATTTTAGTATCTGTTGCTAGCTATATTTACTGCAAGAAGTTGTCAGAGGACTGCTGACTTCTTCGTACAGAGTAAAGGAGAAAGGTCTGCACTGTATCCCTGGCATGTTACCACCTCTTATAGAAAGGCATAACCCACAATGGTTATAAATCATGACGTGTTATATATACTCCATCCATTTTCAAGGTTTGCCTCCAAAGAGCCCTACACATTACAGTTACTTCTGCAAGTAATGTAAAAATCTTTTCCTTGGGCTTTGAGGAGCTCTGCATCCACAGTAAATATCACACTATGGCAATGAGGGTCATTGTAGCTGCAACAAAATTCAGGTGTTTTCCTCCTTACAAGCAACTATCATGGTCTTCAGCTGGCAAAGTAATTATTAGTACTTCCTGCACGTTGTTGGCAGCCCCAGTTTCCTATTGCTGTTCCCAGGGGACATGTGCAGACAGCATTTAGGAGCAGAGACTGGTGCCTGAACACAAATTCCTTTCAGGGCCCTGGTCCAGAATAACTGCAGTAATAGCTGCTACAGCTTAAGGAGCTTGTTGGGTATGTAGGGTTACGTGCTCCTTATTGCTGTCTTGCTGCTTTCCCTGGTGCTGCTGTGGAGTAGAAAAACAGCCTTCTGGAGTGTTTGGCAGCTCAGACTATTGCTCTTCAAACCCTTACCTTTTCCCTTCTGTCTCCTTTGTACCTTCAGTGCAAGAAGACCCAAGCAAGAGCTGGTTAACAGCACAGTTAGGACCATATCCACAATGGATGCTGCGAGGAGTTTCCGTGAATTTTCTCTAGCTTGGAAGGTCAATGCTGATATTCACGATCCCAAAGTGTTCATCTTGGTTGCCATTCCTCTAAAACCCATTTTGTACTTTTCTTTAACAACTGGCTGGCTCTTCTTTGTGAAAGCACTGTCAAAGATATTGTGCATACATCTGGTTAGCTGTCACAGGTAATCTGTTACCTTTGCTAATGGCTACAGTTCCCTGAAATTGTTCAGCATCTCCAGACTCTCTGCATAGAGGTGTTGTCTGCAGTGTGCTCATTTCTCATTTTATTACAGATATAATTGTTCCTTTGCAAAGATTAACTGAGTCACAGAGCCTCTCAGTATAAGCAACCTCATAGCAGAAGTCAGAAAATTTGATATAGTTTATCCTAAATCTAAAAAATGCTTCAGATGTTTATGTAGTAAGCAGTAGCGTAAATGACTTCAAAATACCCACCCTGCAATGTCAAAAGAGCATCAGAAAGGTTACAATGAAAACATCTCATGAGAAATCTCATGATATTTCATATTCTCATGAAATCTCATATTCTCATGATCTAAACATTGCACCTTTTCCTTATAGTTGCCCATAATTTAATTTGCTGTGTGCAGACAAAAAGACTTGTCAGAGCCTTACCTGGTTCCTACAGTATTAAAGTGTGCCTGGCCATGTAAAATGTAAAGAAAATGACCATCTCTGTTTCTAAGGATCCACAGAACTCGCTGATGCTCATAAGCCATCCTGATGGCTGACACAATGTCAGAAGAGAGAGCAATTAAATATAAATCAGTTAGAACAGATATGCCTGAGATAGCTCTCTGCAATTGAGCATGGTATGCACAGGCTGCGCTTCACATGAGCTGGGCTGAGTCCAAAAGCAGAACAGTTATGTTCTCCGATAAATGCTTTTCTGTTGCCATTGACTTTGTGTCACACTCTGCTGTGTGGTGTTGACATGCTTGCAGTTGCCTGAGATGAGGATTTCCAGAAAGTCTCAGGTCTTCAGTAGAAAATGCTGACAGGAGGAATGAATGTGTATTGCACAGTGCTCTGCTGCTCTGGCAAACCTGACTTTCCCATACCCTCTGTGAGTAATCATCACTGGGTGAAGACAGACTTCGCAGCAAAAAATCCCCATTGTTAGTTTGTATTGGTCCCAGTCCTCCACGAGTGATGCAGAAATAAGGCAGCAGAGGGATTCCTGGCTGAGAATATTCTGTAGCTTTGCAATATCACAGGTGATACAGCTATGTACATGGCCAGCAAGCCAGGCATCATATTTTACTGGCAGACACCTGGGTACTTAGAGGATTACAAGGAAGCTGGTGCGAAGCTGATGTGATGCCTAAATCTTCAGGCTTAGGATATTAAAGCAACAATAACAGACTTTAATGATAAGCATTAATTCCTAATGCTTATCATTATTCCATGTGACAAACTACACACACACGCACATGGGTGTGTATCTAAGTCAACATGGTTACACTGCTATATGATTTAGGTCACATAGTTTTAAGGCCTTTGATAGGGCTATGCAATCTTTCTGTAAAGGCTAATAAGCAAAAACTGTGAAATTGCTCAAGAAAGGATTGAGATCATAATTATCTCAGTAGTAGGCTTGCAAAATTAAAGTTTTCAGAAAAGACTGGAAGATCTGAAAATTGGAGCAGAATACAGATTTTGGGTTGTTGGAGCTGAATGGAGCCAATCTATGAAGAAGAGATCAAGAAAAATGTTCATACTCACATCAAGATCCCTACTTACATCAAAGGCTGGTGAAGGTTGGATGAGAAGCTGAAAGTAATATCCATATGTAATGTCAGTTGACATTTTTATGCCTAAGAACTCCACCTACCATCAGAGGAGCCAGCTATTTCGTTCTCAGAGTTCTTGCAGGCTGTATTACCTTGATTTGCCTGTCTCGTATATTAAGTACTATGATGATACATCTTTATCATGTCTTCATTGCATAACAGTCTCTCCTAAATCTGTGCCTCAGTACACAGAGGATGAGGCTCATTTAGACAGTCTATATTCAATACTTTTTCATCTTTGTTCTTTGTAGTGATTCCTACTTTGTTTACCATACATTTTCCAAACCCTCCTACAGAGTCCTGATTTTGTTCTAGTGGAGCTTATTTGCAGAGACCTTATGATTTTCACAAACTTCCCTTTGTTTTCGTGATGCTTTTGAGAGATAAGAAGTGTCACCTGCATTTTGCAGTTATCAAACAAGGGTGCAGAGAGAATAAGGTAAGGCACAGAATAATTTGACGTTATGTTCAAATATGTAACATGATGCAGTATTTTACATGTTTGGAGTTTGGCTTTTAACATTCACTGCAGCTGTGAATCTTCAGTTTCCCACATTCTGCCAAATTTCAAGTGCCTTCTCTAAGGACACGAGGCTTATGAAAGAAGAGGTCATCAGTGTTTCTAGCACAGACAAAAAACCAGCCTCATTCAGAGAAAGGCTATGAACAGTTAGAGGTAAAATGCTCCACAAAACTACAGTCTCAGGCAGTCATGGGGCATATAACATTTCAGTCTACATCATTAGGGTTTGACAATTCACATGCAAACTTAAAAGTCTTGCTGCAGTGTTTAGCAACCATAGTAACAGCTGATGCTTTCAGACAAAGAGCAGTCTTCTAAAAAAGTGCTGTTGAATACATGATAACCTAAGGGTCGTGTTGGCTTCTATTTCAGTCCTAAAAAAAACTTAGCTTGTGCTGTGAATTCTTCTCTGAGAAGACAAAACCTACTGTCTCTCAACCTATAACAGATGCCTTTTTATATGAGTTTTCACTTTTAAACCAGATTTGGAAATGCCATTCCTTAAATATTTTAATTTCCTGAAATTCAGATACTTCAGCAAGATGTTGGTGCGAGCCTGGACAAAATGAAACATTATTCATATTGCATCTTTTCTGCAGATTCTTACACCTTTGGATCGCAGAACTCCCTATCCCAGTATGAGCGTCTTTCTTCTAATAGAAATCAAATGAATAAGAAAAAGCAGTTATCATTCTCAGTCTTACATGCCCTCATGTTTGTAGAGACAGATTATTTGAAGAAAACAACTGCCTGTGTATCTACAAATACCTGCATGCTCAAGATTTTACAGAGCTAAATGAAATAATAGCTAGGAGTTTTAGTGATACTAATGCACTTATCAAGGCAGGAACAACAAGAATGATGCTATTAAATTAAAAAGTGGATTGTTTTAGCAATGCTGGAGTTCCAGAACCTTAATATTGATGAGAATATTTATACTAGTTACAAAAAAAAGCATAATTTTGCTAATAAAAACTTATGACACTTAATTTTGTCTCATATTCTTTGCTGTTTGCCAAAAGTATCTATTCAGCAACATTTTTAGAGTGATTATAAATAAATCTATAACACTTTTGTGTGTACTGTACTGCTATATTAATCTAACTAATCTTGATATAACTATCAGGAAGTGAGTTAGCTGCTCACTCTTCTGTATTTAATGGATCCTAAGTCACATTTTTCCTATATAATGGAAATGTGATGAGTATTCTGACAAATTCTCTTTATATGAATCTTTCTTCATTCTTACACTAGAAATAATTACAAACATTTATACAATCCTACATCTGAACTAAGTAAATTAATTCAAGATCTCCACTCTGAATTTCTGCTTATGAAGCCATGAATATATTTCCTGTTCTCTTTATTTCTCCAAAGGGATGCCATCCATTCTCTCACAATAAAAGCTGTAATCTAAAGACTGCTGATAGCAGTGTGATTGGTAGCATGATGCTATTTTATTGGCATACAGGGTGAAAAGAGTAACATGCAAGTGAATAGATTTTGAATATATCTGGTTTTTTGATGTTCATCACCTAGAAGAACCAATTCTAATGTTAGCAATTATGGATTTTTTGCTTTACTGTCCCACAAAGCAGGCTTGATTTTTCTTTTTTCATTTATTCTAGCTGTATTCTGATTTCACTTCACTTAAGTTATACTGATTTCAATCTAAGTTAAGAATTACATTCAATTTGCTTTTGCTAGGATAAGTTACTCTCAATGGTCATGACTGAAGTTTAGAGAAAAGGAAAATGGAAAGACTGCCCTGTAATATGTGTTCGATCAGGCTCATCAGAAACTTTACAAGGCTTCTCCGTTCTCTAGGTAGCCTTTGAGAGAGATCTTGGTGGAGTCTGATGAAGTCTGTTGAAAAGACCTGGAACGCAGTCTGAAATCAAAAGATCTCAAGGACCAGCCAAGAAAAAATGAGCACCATGTACTGAAGAAGAAGAATGAGCAGATCATAGTGTTTTGGTATTATTACCATGACTAGGCTGCCAGCTGTGCCCTAGGCTGGGGTTAAGCTATCCACACAGAAGGTGGAGAACTACTGTACATGGCTTAGGAAACTGCTGGATGTGACAGATAACAATGTAAGAGGCTGGCAAAGGTTATAGTTAACACTGTGAAGAATGCTTGGATTTATAAGAGTTACATGAGGGTGGGCTGAACTTCATGGGAAATTAAAGGGGAGGTGTTGAGAGCCATTTGAGGGTGGTGTCTTGCAAGGGCAACACTGCGCAGCAGAAATACCATGCAAGGCTGAGATCACTGAGGAAACCACTAGCCATCCCCCCTCGTTCCTGTCCCAAATTTGTGTACTGATATAACAAAAGCAGGACCAATGAAGAAAAAGTACTGGGGATGAGTTGTTCATTTGCAAGGGGGCTAGGTCATGGAAAAGGAGGTGCAGGGAGGTCTGAGTAACTGGAAAAGGGGTAATATGGAACAAATGATATAACCCTCACCCCTGTGGGGTACCTGCCAAGCAGTTCCATGCTTGATTACTGCAGCCTCACACGGACAATAAATGAAACCTCTTTGTCTTACTGTATGGCACACATTAAACCTGCTACCATGGTCATCACTTGCTATCATTAATATTTTAATTGATTATGTTCAGGCAGTGAACTATTTATTGAAGACTTTGACCAGCATTAAGATTGCAAATCCTGAGATGCCGCACACATCCAGACATTTCCATGGTCAATGAATGTCATCAGTCATCACTACCATAAATACTACACAAATACCTTATGCCATTGTCAACACTGATCAAGCCATAGTTCGTCACTGGGTGTCAGATAGTACTTAAGGTATAACACATTGCTTTTTCTGAATTCAACCTACATTGCCAAGTAATTAGGTCTAAAACTTGGCCTTTTAAGAGATGGTTGCCCAATAAGAAATGACCTTCTGTGCTTAATCATCAATATTAAAAATTCCACTGTCCTGTAGACAAGTACTTTTAGGTCTTTTCCAAAATAATTCTGAAATCATGACTCCACAGTTTTTAAATTCCTTTGGAAGCATCTAATCATCCAGTAGAGGGAGCACAAGCTACCTTAAAAATGACTAAAGGCCAGTCGAATCATATTTGTTGAATAATTTAATGTACAATTCTTATATCTTTCAAATAAATTATTCAGAAAATATATTTTTTCCATTATTCACAAGTGTCTAGTGCTTCTGGAATAATTCACAACTATATTAATCACAAATTTAACTTTGTGTTACTTAAAATAAAACATCCATGCCCAGAACTACGCAAGCCACAGAAAGTGATGCTGAAGACAATTCACCTAACTATTCAGATAACTTTTATGAAAACAGAGCATATAAGCTACCAAATATTGATTTTAATGATGGGAGAGTGGATCAAGGCAAGTATAAAAAAAGAAAATAGTTGTCAGAAATGCAAGAAATAGAGAATAGCATTGTGATAGCTGCTTCTAGTATTGACAGCCATCAACCAACCTTACGCTGTGCTAGAAGAGATACTTTAATATGTTAAGATCAAGAGAATGGCATGATTTGTCACACAACACAAAGTGATTCTTAAAAAAATTATGTTAGTGTTTGGAAGGAAGAAGATTTCATTCAGTGCAGTTAGAAATTAATATTTAGAGGTTTTGTGTCAGATTTTCACAAACTCTTAAGCTTGGGTTGCTACTGTAATGAGAGTTGAATATTAGTCCTATTAGGTGAGGGAGGAGAACTGCAAATACAGAAAAAAGCATACCTCTTCCTAACTTCTTCCTTTGATGTAATGTGGCAGGAAGAGGTGCTATTTCACAATGAATCATAGAATGATAGAATCATAGAGTCGTTTAGGTTGGAAAAGATGTTTAAGATCACCAAGTCCAACTGTTAACCTAGCAGTAACAAATGCCGCTTGTCCTTAAGTGGCACAATGAGGCATGGGGTAAGCTGACTGAGATGACAGTCTTGGAAAATCTGACAGCCTCATCCTAAATCAAGGGCTTATTCTTCTAAAATCTCGTGAAGCAAACTGTGTGCTCTGAAGCTATTTAATTTCCATTGTTTCCTACCAGCAATGGTAGGAAATTAATCGTGGCTATCAAAATCTACCTCTGTAACAGATCTACGTTGTTAGGATTCTGTAGGTCAACAAACTTGGTCTACACTTATTTAGATTTTGTGGTACATTGGGGCAAAGGTAATCAAAGTTGTAGCTGATCAATTTGCTTTAGGATTTTATGGGCACTTTTAATCACCAAGCTTTGTGCCATGAATTGTTTCTCCCTGGGGAGACAACATCAATGGTGGGCAGTTGTTGAAGTAGAAGGTTCAGAAGAGACCATACAGGCAAAAAAAAACAACAAACAAGGTGATTTCTTTTGTTTGTTTTCTTTTCTGATTTTGTGTGTATTAAGGTTGTGTATTACTGCAATATTATGGATTGGCTAAATTAAATGAGAGTATTAACTTCTGATGAATTCAAGTTCTCAAACATGTTTGAGGTGTTCTCATAGAAATCTCTAATTTGCATGAGGAGCAGATTTTGGGCTGCATGGAGATTTTTATTTAGCATCGTGACAAGCTTAGTTTTATCTTTCAGCTGTGCCTGATAAAATCCTGCCCGCTGTGCTGCATCTGTCATTAAACTCAATTTTTTTTAACAGTGTCATGGCCAGATTTGCCTTTTATGTTGCATAGAAAAAGGCTAAGAAGCAGAGTATTTTCTATCGAAACCTATGGAGGTAACTTCTATTGCAAAACACACTTGGCCACCCCTACACTGCATGTGCTGGAGTTCCACTTTCTCTGAGTAACATCCTGATGCTGATCATATTCCCCTGATCTTGCAGCCCTTCCTCCAGCTGTTATCAGTATGCAGCTTGTGTGATCATGCTCAGAAAGCAGAAATGCAAGATGCTGTCCTTAAACAGGCACTAGGGAGGGGAACCACATGCCTGGTGCATTCTAGCTATGGTGACCTTGCAGTAGGGTTAGCATGGGGCCAATGAACCAAAGCATTGTATTTCAGGTTATTGAACACTGCCCTCTCCCTTATGGTTTCAAAGAGAGAGATTTGTATTCTAAATGAAGCAATGACCTTTGATCTTGCTTTTTAATTAAAGCACCTAGCTAGGAGGTTTCACAGGCCATGTTATTACCTGTGGGTTTACTATTAGATATTAAGATAAAGGATTCAGAGTATATGGTCTTGCGCCTTTTTCTTTTCTTACAGTGCCTTAAAGCTTGCTCTCTGTCTGCAATTTTAAAGATTTTATGCCAGCAATAAAATCCAAGTAGAAAAAGAATGGCTCATCCTCATAAAGAGGTTGGGCCAAATTGTATCAGTGTGACTTTTTTGAAGCTGGTAAGCAGAATTTGTCCTATAGTATCTTGAAGAATTAGGCCCATTAGAAAAGGTTTGATCATAGAAAAAGTCAAGTTAAATGAGACACCAAAGCTTACCTGCCAAACCCCTTCCCACAAGTGGAAGCTTTAAAGTGGAATGAGAAGACTAATTATACATTGTTTAACTTGGCCCTTTAAACAGCTATCCCTTCAACTTGCTTTTCTTTTTCACATGCCTGCATACTGCAGAAATCTTCAAATCAGCAAATCAGAGCTTAATCAACAGATGATTAAAAATCAAATCTATATTTTATCCTTCTGCTTTGCTGAATATTGCACAAGTTAAGCATATGTTTAGTGGGTTTAAAGAATCAGGACTTTTTTCCTTTTTCTTCGAAATGTCTTTCTCTTTTCTTTTGAAAATTTGGTTGAAATCATGTACTATATGCCCTTGTGGGAAAGAATTAATCTTGGACTGGAATGCATAGGGATATTGTCCTAACAGGATTTAAGGTATTTTTTTCCACTTTGCTTTTTAGTATTCACTGTGGCTGGGGAGAAATGAGTTTGCGTGGCTATTTCCCATAGTAGTTTCTGTTAGAAAGGTGCTCTAATGGCCATTTAGTTCATGGTGATTATGCAAAATGATGAAAATAGGATTAGTACCTCTGACTACCTTTTAAAACATAACTGACTTTCTTCACATTTTAGTGCTGGGTGTAATTTTTTGTTGTTGTGTTTTGTTTTGTATTTTTTTTTTTTTTTAATATATCCTATGTTAAACTTCAAAAATAAGCAGACTGGTTACTGGAAGCCCTTGACTTCTTTTGTTTCAATTACTCCGACGGGATCCATTTGAACAGTAACTTTAACAGTCTGATGCCTAATGTATTTAAATAGCATTAGTAAGGTGCTGGAGGACAAGAGAAAGATGAGAAATTAGCTTCCAAGAAAAATAACTTGATATTTTGCTCAGAGCAGTATAGAAATCTCTTTAGAAGCGAGTGTGAGTGGCATGATGGATATATATTCAGGCTAAATAAGTCTTATCCCACTCGTGGTTGTTTTCATCTGCTCTGTACATTTGAGTGTTGTACCAGTTAGTTTTCCTCCTTTCCCACATTGTAGGAGCTGCTTCTGTTGTTCAGCTGAAGCATCTGCAGCATGAGGGTCTGCCTATAGCCTGAATACCACTTCTAGCAGTCTGTCAGACTCCCAAAAGATAATGAAATTACTTCACAACATTCCCATCCTAAAATCTTGCTGAAATTGATCTAACAACATCCTCTCATCACTCTGTACTCTAGTCCCACTTCTTTTGAAATTAGAAAGATTTTTTTTTCCAAGAAAAATTAAAAAAAAATAAAAAATTATTGAGTGCAACTATATCAAGAGGATCTCTGAGACTTCAGGGTTTCTACTGGAGAGAGGCTCTGTGCTAGATGCACTGAAATATGATGCTTGCAGTATGCCCAGATTACATAAACATGCATGGTCTGTATACAAAATAATTCAGGATGTCTGGAAATATATTTCTCTTCTTACCTGTGATCTGTTTGCCATCACTGTGGCTTGCAGAGGTGAAAAGAGTCAGTGAATTAATTTTACTCAGAGAGGATTTTAAAAGCGTGAGAGTTTTAAAAGCCCCCTCTCGTCCTGGTTACTCCTGCTGACTTCATTAGCTTTTCACCCCTGCAAGTCACAGGTCAATCTCATATTGAAAACTTGCTCCCACACTGTTAAATAATGCCCTCGTTGGGAAATTGCAATTAATAAATAACAAACAGCAACATGTACAAGGCAATGTGTATCCTGAGAAAAGAGAGCTTGAGATTTTATAAGCAGCTGAACTATATATTTTCGTATTCTAGAGGAAAAACTAAGACAGATCCTCTCTATCCTGTGTAGCAGTATATTGCTCCAGAAATTTATTGCAAGAAGTTTTTTTCCCTTCTGTAAACAATTCAGATAGATGTGAACAACTTCCAAATAGCAACATAAGTTTAATTCATCTGTCTCAAGTGACATAACATATGTCACTAGTGCCTATTGCAGAAGCAAGGAAGTCTGCTACAGCGTGTAGTATTATGCTTTATAGCCATGCAAACTGTGTTGTTAGAACTAGAGCACTGTGAAAAAGAAATCTATGTGGCAACTATGGCAACCCTTCTGCATGCACTTTCCTTCTTCAGGCTGTTGAATTTTGCTTTATTTTTGAGAGGTTTTTGGTAGGGCAATGAAGACTCTTGGATTGATTATTTCACCTTTTCTAGGTAGCAAGTTCTTTTTGAGACTAAAAAATAAGGTTTCCTTTCTCTCCATTTTCATTTTCGATTTGCTGTGAATGTAAAATGAGATCTGAACAAGAAAAATGAGGAAAACTCATTGATTCACTAAAATGCTGAGCTTCTTCTCTTGAAAGTTAAACAATTCTTAATATAAGTTCTCCATCTTTACTAATCTGCATAGTATAGTTTGGCATTTGAAAATGTAATTGTTTCAATATGAAGCATAAAATCTGGATTAGGAGTGAGATTATGTTAATCTAGTGGAGACATTTTTCAATAGCGTCAATAGGTGACACTAACCAATTACATTTATTCCATAAAGAAATGTTGCATAGATTCAGGTTCTATAGTCATCAAAGCACAAACTCTAGACTGCTATGAAACCTATGGCCAACCTAAAATACCCCTTTTCAGAGAAACCGAAGTCAGTCAGGTAGGAAGATCTTGGGCAGCTCTGGTAACATTCCCAGTTCCAAATCTGTGTTTTTTGAAAGCTGTGCTTGTATTTGTATAGTATGGTCAACGAAGAACCTTGAATCTGTTCTCCAGCGCTACAAACAATGTAGGCTTCTTCAATTTGCATATAACTTCAGGGTTTGCCTATGTAGATAATTATACTAACTCTTGAAACATCATGTCAAAAATTTTAGGATAAGGTAGAGCCTTGTCATGTGGTATCTATTACCTATAAAATTGACCGTAATATTTTAACATAAAAAGCTTTTCAAACGGTTCAAAAATATTGAGACCAAGGAGTGGAAACTAGCCCAAAGATGTGATAGTTTCACTTTTAAGAGTCAAACAAGACATTGAAAAAGTAAACTCTCCATTTAGCCATTTCTATACAGTGGGAGCCCCAAAACTATTTATCAGGCAGAGATGACAAAAACAACTGCAAAGAATATATACGACCCTCCGCACTGAACAGATGTTTTACCACTTACATGCTACGGTTCTGAAATTGTTAGAATAGCTCAGACGCTGCAGAAGCTGTGAGGCCTCTCTGTTTATTGCTCCTTGTGGATATAAAATCAAATAACGATTTGTTTGTCATTTTGTTTTATGGAAAGTTTTACACTGTCTAGTCCAGAACAACTGTGTTGATCTTTCAAACAAGGCATAAAACTTGAGGTTTTAACCACTTCTGTTCATTAATATCCCTTGAGGGTGCAAGGGGATTTTTTTTTTTTTTTTGGCAAGATTAGGAGTATTAGCATCCTGACTAAATTACTGCTCTGGTAATTACATTCTTCTTATCTACATATCCCCCTGCAGCTTAAATGGAATATAGTTTGTTCCTCTCCTGATGTGTTGTGCAGTGCTGTTATATGCTGTTAAACCGCTTGCTTAAGTGTGTCCAAAATCTGCCACTGGCAACAGATAGATAGCCTAAAATTGCTTATTAGGGACTTGCTGCCCTTTCTCTTCCTAACTCTTTAGGCTAGAGTGGGGCTAGAGGCATTCAAAGGATGGGCATGGGGGGCAGTGGCCTCCTTTTCAGGTGCAAGCAGCACCTCCCTTGAGTAAAGCCTTAGGAATGAGCATTACTTTCCCATTTGTGGAGAAGGAACAAATTTAATTTCTCTTACCACACACCCTCCACAGGCACAAGAATAGCAAGGGTGAGGGAAAACTTCAGGGCAAAAGCTGATAGAGGTACACAGGAAAATCCTCAGCCACTAATATTTTCAGTGCTGCACACTGTTTGTCATAGTTTTTCTCTTTGCTAGAAAGGGTAAGGGAAGGGACTTTCAAAACAGCCTAAAGGACTGAAGTACAAAAAATTACATTCAATTTCAGTGACAGTAAAGCACCTAAGCCCACAGGCCCTTTGGAAATCCTGGCTACTGAATATAATAGCAGGGAGCAGAGCCAGAAGCTCCATATGATCCTCTGGGAATTAAACTATTGCCAAACCCTTTTATGTGTAAACCACTCAGATGCTGCAATAACAAGAGAATACAAAACCTTCAGTAGACAGATAATAAACCATGATTAAATATGAAACACTGTCTTTTCTTTCCCAAAAGAAATAGTGCTGGGTTTGCTGGTTTTTGAAGGGTGCTCTTTGGCTCAGCTTTTGGGGCAATGGAAACTGATGATAAGACAAACAACGCAACAAGCAATAATAAGGTGACATTGCTCAGTTTAGGGAGACTCTGCTTTAACAGATACCTTGGCACACACAAAGAAGTCAGACCTGCCTAGGTGGTGGATGATAGTGCTTATGAAGTTA
>JBCJKH010037720.1:0-20867 GCA_039877255.1 Loriculus beryllinus | reverse complement strand
TATATGAATTTCAGTGACATAAGTTATTCAAAGTGTTTCTTGAATCATGAGCTCTGGTTTTATGTCCAATTTTTGCTGTTCGTCAGCAGAGGGCAATATAACTTCATACATTTCCTTGGAAGAATTTAATTTGTTGATCTTTGTATTTCTGGTTTTAACTAAAGGAGCACCTACTTGTAAATACTGAGAAAATATGTGAACTCATGATGAAAAAGCAATGAGCTGTGGTATTAGTATTCCTTATGCACTTTCAGAAGGCTGTTTAAACTTCCTAGTAGTTGTACCCTATGGGAGGTGTTCTCTAAGTTCATAAGCAGACAGAAAATGTCCAGACTTCATCGTGGAGATGCAAAACATACTGCTACTTTTTAACTGGATGCACCCTTTTAGTGTTTTGGTTTTGTTGATTGTTGCTTTTGGTTTTATTGTGGAAAGTATTGATATTTGCATTCTGATATTGCAACTGTGCAAATGGCCATCTGACTCAGACTGGAATACATTCCTTTACAGTGTGCTAAGTATCAAGTTCAGAGATGTGTGAAAGCTTCCTTCCTGGAAAAGAAAAGGAAAGCTCCAGCATCCGGTGCTGTGACAGGTTCAGCTTGCTAACTCAGCACTCCATCTCCGGCTGCTGACTGGGGTATTCTCCTGTCTGTGTTGCTGATCCTCTTCTCTGCCTGAGCATGGGCATTTTTCCCACAAACAGGTGTCAAGGGTGGACAGAAGACTATCAGTTACACAAAAATTGCTGTTGTGAGAAGGAAGACTCTAAAGGGAAAATTCTGATGATGCTGGTGAAGTAGTATAAAAACTTCTGTGAAAATAGGATCGACTCTGAAAGAGTTGAGATTGACAGGTTTTGCTGATTTTCAACAGTTGTTTAAACTATTTCCAATTTGCTTGAGATTTCCACATGAGCAAATATAATAAATCAGGAGCCAGAATACAGTATATAATTCAGTGAATACAGTATATAATTCAGTATATAATTCAGTATATGCAGTATATAATTCAGGAATAAACAGCCAGGGTTAAAATTTAGGCTCTACTGAAGCCAGTGAAAGCTTAGTTTCTTTTTCAGTAGACCTAGGTAAGGCATGGATGCTTGATTTACATAGGCTTATGCTATTATTTTACAGTCTGGAAGATAAGTCACTTTGAGACAAAGCTGCTAGCAAAGCAAAAGCATATTATCCTCTTAAAATTTGCCAGTTTCTCACTGTGAGACAACATTTCACAAATAGTTTTCATTGTCAAGCAATATTATGCATTTAAAGCTATGTTACAGAATAATGCTGAGAGCTTCTTAAGATTTTTGGCTGAGACAGGACAGGCCTATTCTATAAATGTGCCTGGATATTGTCTGCTGATTCCTGATCTCACTGGCTTGCATGTGGTTTTCAAACCCCATTGTTGCTGCAGCCACTTTCCTCTGTGTTCATGTGGCAAAAGGCAAGTAGTACTAGGTACAGCCAAGTCCTTAGTCAAAAACATTGGGAGAGCTATACCTGGACAAATAGCTTAGATTGCAGATTTCTTGCCTATTAAGCTAAATCTTGATTGGACTGCTGCTTTTTTCTTATGTTGTGATGACACACGGGGGCCTCATCAGTCTAGAGTACTGCTGCACTAAGACACCGAGGTATACAAATGCACATCATGGGGCATGGTCTGCCTTTGTCAGTTTATCATTAGGTTGGCTTTAGACAGATATGTTTGGTGTGAATGCAGTAGAGCTTGGAAGATTGCCAGGCCAACAACCTTCTCACACAACCTCACACGCAAGATGAATCTCTCTGCTCATTAGTAGATCCACTGGTCAGCAGTGTACAGCAAACTCCTTTTGTCACTGTCTTTATCTTGGTTGAATAAGTGAACAGGGTTTTTTGTTGAATATTTTGGGTTTGTTTGGGCTTTTCTCTCCTTACCGTGTACAAAATGAGTTAAGGCTCCCTAGGGATTACAATGAGAACAATTTATGGCAATGCCATTCTTTAAGTCTCACTTTTTTTTTTTTTTATTAAGTAGGCAAGCTGTTGTAGCTGTAACATGATTATCAGTACCACCATATGCCTTAAAAAAATCTCACTTGTTCTGGAAGCATGAGATTATCCAGCACTTGCAGTAAGCACTCAGCTGCAATAGCATTGTGTGAAACAGTTGTGTGTGCTGCATTGATCAATGCTAATGGCAGCATAAAATTCTTTATGGTAAATATGTGGCTGGCAGCACTCTAATTAAACTTTCCTTTGAAAATAAAGGAGAGGTCTATAATTTTGGCTTCTTGTTCTGAAGGGCATGCTTTTATTTAGATATTTTTCCAACTTGAATTGTTAGAAGGTTTTAGGAATGCTCGAAGCAGCAGAGATCTCTGAATTGTTTTTCTTTCTTCTTTTAAAACCCCACATTAGAGATTATTGTTCTGAAGGGTAATATGTGCCCTCCCCCAAACCTCCCCTCAAGTACTCCAGCTCTAGGAGCTGAAACATGAAGTTCTTTCCTTGCATTCTATTGTTGAAGCTAATTGTACTAAGCACAACTCTGCCACATGCCGACATTAAGAATGTCTTCTGTGGTCACAAGGAGAGAGACTATTCTCGTTGATTACCTATGGAGCAGTCAAAACTGCTGTGATAATTCCCATAAAGAACTGCAGAGAGTAAGAATACAAGTGATGGCAGGCAAATTGGGACTTTAAATTTAATAAGTACTAATAAGTATGAGTGGGGTATACAAGAAACATGAATTCTGTAAGTACAATTTTTCATGAGATTTTGGCAGTTTGGAAGATCTTCTACTGCCCTGACTGCTATAAATCTGTGGTATGTCTTCTCTAGTTACTATGACTTTTGCTTAATCTGAGGCCTGTTCTTCAGGCACTGATTTTTATGACTGTTATCATAAAACTGGTTAAGAGTACTTGTGTTGCAAATAATTAAAAATCAAGGCCAGTTTGTGCTTGAAATCAGCTCTCCTGATGTTGACATTTCCTGTCTGATTGCTCCATTTAAATAATCAGATTTGTTTGTTACAGTAAAACCACGATGGTCTTGCTTTTGGTTATCTTTACTTTCAGACTGGTGTTGAAGATAGCCGAGACAGTGGCCAACCATGAGTCATAGCTCTTTCAGCTGTATGGTCTGTGCAAAGTGTAGTGTGTACCAGACCTTCCAGCACATGGAATTGTTCCCTTTATCATAACATAATTTAGCTTGGAGGAGGTTCCTGAAGATGATCTTGTCTATCACTTGCTTGAAGCTCAAAGTTAGGTGTTGCTCAGGGTCTTGTCTCAGACAAGTGTTGAAAGTCTTCAAGGACGGAAATTATCCAGCCAATCTGGGCACTTAATTTGGTGCTGTGCCACTCCCAGAGTGAATTTCCCTTTGTCTTGTGAGAATTTCCTTGGTTTTAGGTTGAGAGTATTGCCGCCTGCTCTTTTCCTGTGCACCTTTGACTTGTCTCCTCTCTACCCTCCTTCAGGCAGCAGCAGAATGAATGCAAGTATGTCTCCCCATTAACCTTTCCTATTTGTGCCAAACAAGCCCAGTTCCTTCATTCTCTGCTTGTATGCAGTGTGCTCCAGATCCCCATACATCTTGGCCTTTGGCCTACCTTAATCCAGGCAGAAAAGCATGTACTTCAGCATGAGAAGTCTCAGACTCGGTGAACCTTGAGATAATCCAGAAGTCAGTTCTTCCTCAAGCAGAGGTCAGTTGTATACATATAGAGGTTTCTCCTCTAGAAAACCTTTTAGGCACCCCCGGCAACAAAACTCATTTTGTCTTTCTGACTGCTGCTCTTCCTGGGCTGCTTGTTTCACAGGGCTATTGACAGTGAGCCTCAAATATAGCACATTGCTGTGTCTGTAGAGTTAGGTGTCCTCCTTTTACTCCCACATGTTGCTTTGCATTTAATAACATGCTTCTAATTTGTTGTTTGATCGCTTGGTGCTGACAGAGCCTTCTGCAACTCTTTACACAGCTTTGGCTCTTACTTCTCGTAATAGTATGCTACTGGATGGCTCCATAGTGTGAACCATTGTGCATGCTGGGAGTGGATCTCCTGAGAAACCCATCTGAATGCTGTTAGCTGAGCAGATCTGTGCTTGGGTCATATTACAAGCAGGATAATAAAGAACTAGTCACAGCCAGTTTGGTGGTTTCCAGATGCAGCCTACTGGTGAGAGGGGAGAGGCATCTAAAGAGATGCTTCTTTTTGAGAGACAAGTAATCCCCCTCTCTTTTTTGTTTAAAAAACCCTATAGAAACTGGTATCTTGAGAAGTTCATGAAAAGGTTCAAAGAGGGCATTGCAAATTGTTGGAAAAAATAGCATTTATGAGGATTTTTACCTCTGCTTTTGTCTGTATGACAAAGAGAAGTATTCTGAGCCTAACAACTTCTGCCCAAGATTGATGTTTTACAGTCCTTTGAAGAAAAATTTGTATATGTATTACTTGTTTTCTTATTCAAGAAGATGAGTTTCCTATTAGGAAAGAAAATCTTTCGTTTTGCTGCTTGGCAAAAATACTACCACTTACCATATACTCAGGATACGTAGGTTTAAATCCCTGTTTTCTTTGATTGACAAAAAATAGTAAAGACATTGTAAAAAGAGGATCTAAATAAAATCGATGTTCTGTTGCTTCCATGATATATGTAAGCACAGCAAAGTGTTTTGCAGCAGAAGAATGCCAAACCTCAAAATCCATTCCAAAGTGTGGGGCCCACCTAGTTTAAAGCTTTCAGGTGATTCAGGAAAAAGGTAACCTACAGGTGTGTAAATAGTTTTGTTATTCAGGGATGGTGTGGGAAAATAACAATGAGTTATTTTTTTAAATTGTGTATATGTGCTTGAAAGTTAGCACAAACCTAATATTATGACAATATAATTCCACTTTTCCACTCCTTGTATTTTGTACCTGTGTTGAGGCATACTCCTTACATCTGCAGCAGACACTGGTATAGAATTTCTCCATTATTTTTTTCTCTAATGTGCAAGAAGTGGTTTCCTTTTTCGTTGCTCCATCTAAAATCACTGGTTGGTGTGCATCTGTATCTAGGACACGGTTATGTCCCTGTTCCTTATTTCCTCCCCTCTCTTCTAGGAGAGGCATAGCTGGACATGCAGGTTCTGCTTCCTTACATGCTGCTCTGGAATAGTCCTAATCTATTGTGTAACAGTCCTTCCTTCTTCACCCTTGTGCTTTTTCAACTGGAAATAATCTTTCCCTATCCATCACAAACATTGAGACTTCTCTTCAGAAGAAAACTGAGGCAAAAGTAGAAGCAGCAGTGTAGAATGCAGTTGGCATACTTTATGGCTTGTTTTTATTATTCCCTAGCAACGTGACTTTGCTCAGACCACTCCTAAAATGCACTATAAACATGCTCCCACTATGGAATGTGAGTTTACATACAGAGAGCTAGTGTGAAATTACTAGAATGTCCCAGCAGGCTAGCAGCTCTTAAAAGAATTGGATTTTGGCACAAATACTTTGCAAATTTATTCAAGCAAGTGCAGGAGAAGGAATTGCAATTATTTCAATCATTTCATAGTTAGAAATATAGGAAAAAAAAAAGCAAAGCAGTCAGAAAAGAGGAAAAAAACCAAAAAAGTTTTAATTAAATGTAGGATTTTGTTTACTGCAAAGGTGGTAGAGCCTCCAAGAAAGGATGTTCCATCTCAGACTTCAGACACATTTTGTTGAAAATAAACAGAATTAGTTTTAATTGGAATTTTGTAATAGCTACAAGTTGGCCTCATAGTAGTGCAAACTCATATAAGCACCAATATAGACATTGGTGCAGATTTTTAAGCCACCTTATGTTTCATTAATAATGTATGAATTATTTTGTTTATAGACATAATTTAATTATTGGTCATATTCATTTTGTTAAGAGTTCATTTAAAATTACCAGCATGAAACTAATTAATTGTAGATAAGTGGTGTTCTCTGTTGCAAGTTCCCCTTTTTTGTACTTTCTGTGCCTAGAGAGAATGCTCAGAACAGGGAATTTAAATCCTAGAGTACTGTTAAAGGCAATTAAACAGAAATTCTTATTCATTCCCTCTTTTACTGGATTGCTGATGAACAATGAAGGTTAGTATTGAATGTTCATTTTTATGGTAGTGCTTTCTGCTTGTCTATAAATACTTCCTAACCACTACATTTAGGGATATTTATGAAAAAGCAGGTTGGTTGCCTAAGGCCTCTCACCGTGGCATATTGATTGAAGTCAGCACAATATGCAGTAGGATTGCAGAAGCATGGCCATGTCTGTAGCTGAGTTGAATGTAAATGCTTAGTTCTTTCTGAAGGCTTTGTTGATTAGCATCTGATATATGAATTTCAACAAGCCTTTAGACACTGTAGGGATCTACTGAAAACAAACACAAGACGTCCACATTGTGCATACTTTTATCCAAAGCTTCCTTGGGGAAAAAACTATGAATTGTTGACTTTTGTCCTACTGCTCTGCTTCTGTAGACAGTCTTCAGTATTACTTATGTTTTCCATGTGTCTGATCTCAGTATTTGTGGCATAGATAGAACCTCCAGCACACTGGTTTTGCAAGTCTTTTTTTGCACATTAAAACTCTTGTGCAGTTATTAACTTACATGACTTTACCATCACACCAGCATTTGCATTATTATTGAATTGAGTTGATTAATTAAGCTAGTATTTGGAAATGAAGTTAAATGCTTTTTGCCTTTAGGAGGAAATAGCTTCTTAAGTAACATTTACAAATTTTTCATAGTTAGCCTATGCTGTGCTCATCACTATAGTATATTATATCTCAGGTTGTGAGTCGGTTTATCATAATGGTCCTTTCCACTGTGTAGCACATGCTGTCCTCTACATTTTCCAAACAGAAAGTTGACGAACAATTTCCTGAAGGTCGTATCAAGTGCTTGTACCAAAGCATGAATTGAAAACAACTGTCCTTTAAAGTTTAATTTTCACTTTTTTCAGAGGGCAGGCCGATCACATAAGAACAAATAAGGAAATGCCAGTTTGTCAGCTTGCTTTGAGCACAGAAAAGAACATTTAGGTTTTTTCTCTAAGATGGGGCGTATGAAGTAAAACAAAACCCTATTTGTGTTGTATGGCTGAGCACATAAACCTGATTATCCTGAGTCTGGTAATTATGAAATTATCAGTGGTTAGACAATTCTCAGGTACAACTCAATTTTGATCAATTATCTCCTGTTTCTTCTTGACTGGGGAGGGTGTGGGGCTGTGGTGGTGTGTCTAGATAAGTCTAGGAACCTTGTTTAGTGTTCTAAGCTGGAGTAGGAATTAGTGATGGGATCAAGCATCTTTCTATCTTTTGCTTCTCCATAGGAGAGTTCAGCATCCTGCTCTCCTGAAAACAGGAGGAACCAGATAAATGGGACACTTCTGTAGCTGTAAAAAACAAACCATTTTCAACTTGAAACTGTCAACCCAAAAGTCTAGTTTTCTTGCCTATATGCCCATGCTGATTCAGGCTGTGTTCTCAATCCTGGTTTTGAGTTTTCAGTCTGCTTCTCTGCATGGTCTGTCCATCCACACAATACCTTTTAATTTTTTTCTTCTGTCATCGCTAAGTATGTGTCTGTTTTGATTGCAATATGGCTACTGTTTGCATTTGAAGCTTTCAATCGCTTCAGTATTAAGTTCCAAAAGGATACCTGTTGTCCTCTCTCAGCCGTCTTAAATGAACATCAGGAGATCATGTCAACTACATAAAGTTACTTCTGCAAGGGCTTTGTTGTTTGCTGTTGCACTGCAGTGCTGCCAAGAAACTCCAGTTGGGTTTAGACTCCTGCATGCTTCAAGAATAAAACACAGCCCTTGTCCAAGATCCTGGACTTTCTGTGTACCCAAAGTGTGAGGGAGCATGGAATGGCAAACAGCCAAGTGATCAGAACTCAGCACTGAGCATTTGTCTATGAGAAAGCCTATGGAGAGAGAGATTTCCAGTTAGGATGAATGCTGGCTTTGGTTTACTAGGAAAGCAGATGCTATGTGCAGGTTGAATTTAGGAGAATTCAGGTGAGCAGGGTGTGAAACACTGGAGGTAAGTTAAGGAAATGTGTCTAAGTGGAGCCATATCATACTTGGGGAAGGGGGAGGCAGTTTTGTATCAGCTGGTTTTGAGGGAAGAGCTACCCTAGAGTCAGCTCAGCTTTGCTTAGAGGGGATCTATATCTGCCAGTGATTGATCCTTAGCAGAAAAATGTCAGAGAGCTCTGAGCTTTGGTTAATGAACTGTGAAGAAAGGAAAAAAACCCTTAAATATAGTAGGCTTGAAAACAAAACCAGAAATCTCTTATCTGAAAGAGATGTGGAATTGCAAGTAACTGAGGGAATATTCATGAGCGTTCAAGTTGTGCCTGTCCTTGACACTAACCCCAGTTAGGCATCTGTAGCATTTCTGTGGCCATACTGATATTTGCAAGGAAATATGCTGCCCTCTTGGGTAATCCCAAGCAGTTTTTTCCCTGCTTTTGTGTTAGGAGTGTGGAGGTAACTAATACATAATGCATTCTGCTTTGCAGCAAATTGAAATAGGTAATCATTTGAAAAAAGCTCAATGTTGCATTATGCATCAGAAAAACTACATTACGTGTCAAAGCCATAAAGGTAGGCTGCCTGCTCATTCTGGTAGCAGTCAGGTCATGTTTTATTGCTTATTAATCATCACAGACTAGAAAAGTGAATTTCTGTGCAAACAGTTCAGAACTCCTGCCCCAGGAGGCGGCTAGTGAAAATAAAACTGAAACTCAAAAATAGCATCCTTCATTACCTGTATATGTTTTCAGTTGCTCTTTTGCATATGTGCTGTTTTCTACACCTAAATTAGGCTTTTAGCTTCTTTTTTCCTTTTTTTTTTTCAAGTGTTAAACGTAATTTTTGTTTCACAGACATAATTTCGTGTCACTCACTGCACAGTAGCTTTCTATTGCTGTTGTTTAGAACACTCACATTTTTCTATTGCTGTTTTACAAATCCGTAGCCATTTGTTTCACTACATTAGCTCTTTCATGCTAGTTTGAATCTGATACTGGATTTCCATCTGGGGTTATTTAGAGTTCAATGGCAAGTAGCCTTTTTCTCTGAAGTTTCACCTTCCTCCATGATCAGACTGACTTCTTACCTGTGTGTGCCCACTTTTGCTCCTTTATCATGCACTCAAATACTGATCATTATTTTATTTTTCTCAAAATTCAAATTTTAAGACAACCCTAAATAGTCATGAGACTGTAATACAGTTCTCAGGTCTCAGAATATATATCTACAGCATTTAATGGTGTCTTGTTAATCAGCTCTTATGACCAGTTTACAAAAAAGTACCTCCTAATTCAATCAAGAGCATCCTTTCAAGAACAGTCTTAAGAGAAGTGATGGGACGGATATATGGTGAAATTCTGCCTGGTCTCTGTTAGGACAGTCTTTGTCAAAACAGTAAATGTAGCTCAGTCTTTATAGGTGACTTCAACTAATGTGCCTAAAACAGGGAATCAGGTTTCTAAAGGGAATAGTAAGAAATGAAGGACTCTACAGCTCCCTGTGCATCCCAACATGAATTTTGAAGTTTATATGCTTTGTCAAAAAAGCTCTGCAATGTGATTACCGCCAAGGAACCAGTAGTGAATTCTAAGTGGTTTTAATGAGTAGTCATACCAAGCAGGCAGCACCACACTGAAAAGAAATGCATCTGCAAGATACAATACAGCAATTATTCAAAATGCTATCATAGAAACCACACAAGTTGGGCACCATTCCTGCAGTTAGAGCCGCTGTTCTTTGCTTCTTTAGTTACTTCTTTGTGGCTGGGTCAGAGAGCTCTGTAGCATATGTTGACATACTTGTCCTAATGAAGTTGAAAATAGGGAATGGCACTGAAGGGCTTGGCCCTGTTTTTGCCATCCTGACATCACCTGAAATTTAGTTTAAGAAGAAGCTGGTGTTGTACTAATATAGGTGAAAAAGTACTTTTAGGTGGAAACAGCATCGCTTCAGGAGCTAGATTATATACTTTCAGTATAAATATCTGACCAAAATATCAGTATTTTCTTCAGTAGTGAACAGAAGGGACATCTGCTCTGTATTTGCAAGATGATTCTTCCTCTCACTTGGTGTCATGTGGTGTCAAAAGAAAGCTGTTTCCACAGTCCTTTTGACTTCATGTCCAAGGTGCTCAGGAGGTAACTGTGAAGGCTAAAGTGGGCTCTTCCAGCTCTCCCAGGCTGCAGCCTATTCGTTCTGTTGGCGTGGTGTTTTGTGTGAAGCAGTGGTGCAAGGCGTATCATCACATTCTAGGCCTGGAAACAGGTGGTCGTTGGAATGCAACTCTTGTGCCTCTTTACGAAGCTAGTTGACCTGGAAATTTTTTCAGGTGACTCATTTTTCCAATTATAGGGATGGCTTCAGTGAAATAAATGAGCCCAGTTAACTGAAATGTTTGTATCATAGCAAGGTTTTAAAGTTTTTATAAATAAATAAAAATATTAAACAAATTATTAAACATAAAATAGAATAAATATCTGTCTACCAGCTTGAAAATATTAATGTATGGCTTCATTTAAAAGTGATCAATCTCATGGAAGTCCTTAAATGGTTATGTCTGGAAAGTTTAAACTAGACTATGAAATACAGAAGCATGAATTTTTGCTTGTTTTTTAATTATGGAATTCATCTGGTGTTCCTCTTGTTACACAGATCCGTGTAATTTACATTGATATGGAAAAAGAAATATGCTTCCTGTCTCTTTTCCCGGATTTTTGACATACCGATAGACATAGCAGTTTAAGAAAAAAATTTCGTAGTATAATATACAGTGGTGTCCAAATTTGGTTTCACATGAAAAAATGTTTGAATTATTTTCTTGATATTTTCTGTAGACATAGGTACAAGGAAGTGTTAAGTACGTAGTGATTTTCTGTTATGTTATGCATCCAGCCCAGAATCTGTATTCTTGGTCATTCTCAAGCATCTCGTATGCTAAAATACACATTCAACGTACATTTGAGATAAAAATACTATGCACCTGGAAGGCCATCATCACTCTGTACTGGTACATGCCCATATTGCTTTCATTATTGTTCTCTGGTAGAGTGGGCTCCAGTTCCCATTGCTTCATGAGCTTCTCCAGACCTGTCAGTCCTACCTGCTGTCCTGCTGTGTTTTGTTTTTTCCCCTGGACTTTACCTTTGTCTTGTAGGGTCTTTATTAGACTGATGCTTTTTGCTCTGTCTCAAATTAGGAACAGTGAGCCATTGAATATAAGTATGTAGGGTAAGATATAATTTATTAGCAGTGTTCCTGAAACTGTCATCTTAGATTCACAGATACAGTGACTGAATCAGTCCTTACCAGTTTCATTAAACTGGATTTGTTGTTATTTGAAAAATCCTATTTGGCAAGTTGCTGATGCTTGCTATTTCAGTGCCTTACAGTCTTTTGAGAAGACAGCTGGGTTAGGACATTAGTGAATATTTTTAGAATCCTTTAATGCTGAGTTCACAGGATTCTCTAAGTGAAGTAGACTTAAAAGCTATGAAGTTTTTGAACAGGGTTTTGCTTTGAAGTTTCTAAGGGACTGCTTCAGTTCTAGTGCCAGTAAAACTTAGAATATGTTCTGAGAGGCTATAAATAGTGGCAGTAAAACAGTGGATTTCGTTTGGCAAGTAGACCTTATCAGCAGGAAGGCAAAGGAGGCCACTGCTTGCAGTGGGTACAAATGTGTACTGTGCTTTGTGGTTTCATAGAATTGGGTAGAAATTAGGCTTTTGGGGAGAATTTCCCACTGAAAGAACATATATTACAGTGACATAGATTTCTATACTGGGGAAAAAAAATAAAATTTAAAAATACTCTTTTTGAATTAAAATGTATGAGAGAGCTTTTGCCTATGTTAGGCTAAATATTCTTAACTTTAGAGGCCTTCTTTTGTCTTTTTCCAGAATTAAGCCCTGTCATTTTCAACCAAATGTCTGTTTTTAGAGGCAATACAAATTAAACAGGGTTTGATTTTATTTTGCTTTATCTATTATTTTATTACTATTTTTATTCTATTTTGTGTTATTACATTATTTTTTTATGTTGTTAGGTTATTGCATGT
The DNA here is from genome assembly GCA_039877255.1 of Loriculus beryllinus. Classification (NCBI taxonomy): domain Eukaryota; kingdom Metazoa; phylum Chordata; class Aves; order Psittaciformes; family Psittacidae; genus Loriculus; species Loriculus beryllinus. The sequence goes on along the minus strand of JBCJKH010037720.1, from coordinate 8,755 downwards.
TTTGTCTCTCTGCCTTTAACAGCTAGATGAAAGCATCATTTCTACTATTGTGGCTTGTACTTTGCTTTCAAATTCTTTATTATGGGGGTGGTGAGGCACTGGAATAGGTTGCCCAGAGAAGCTGTGGATGCCCCATCCTTGGAAGTCTTCAAGCCCAAGTTGGATGAGGCTTTTAGTGACCTGGTCTAGTGGTTGACCTAGACCATGGCAGTAGGTTGGAACTAGATTATTGTTTCTTGTCAGCAGAAGCAGAAACACTGAGTACAAATGAAATCAAGGAGCTGTCAAACTCTTGTGTTTAGCTTAAGAGCAGTGTGGATGGTCACTGATTGTACTCCACTCATTTGTCTTTCTCTCAAATTATGGGAGCTTTTTTCTATACCAGGGAGTCAGCTTCTACAATAAAAGATTGTTAAAAATGGAAAGCAATTTAGAAGGATTTTTCAGCTATTCAGGCTCTTTAGAAACAAACCAAAGCACACACTTTGCAGAACTAGAGAAGAAAGGAACTGGTGAATTATCAGCTGGCTTCATACAAGAGAGTTAAACATTTTTGCTAATTAATGGCTAGTTAGCAGAGTACCATCCTGATCTCAGTGGAGGTTGCCTGGATAAGGGCCATAAGTCCATGCTGCAAATGAGCTTGAAAATGTTTCATTTCAGCTAAATGAGATGGTGGCCCTCAGCTGCAAGGAAGGTGCTAAGGCAGTACTTATTAGATCAGAATTTGGGACCACAGAGCTGGGACCCTCTGGCTATGCAGCTGCTCATTATTGTTGATAATTTTCCTAGAACTTCTGTAGTTTTACACTGTGCACTGTTTTCCTCTTGCAGGCATTTGGGCAGTCCTTCTCAATTCACCGCAAGGTGGCTGAAGATGGTGAAACACGTGAAGAAACTCTCCTTCAGGAATCTGCATCAAAAGAGGCTTATTACCTGGGGAAGATTTTGGAGATGCAGAACGAGCTGAAGCAGAGCAGAGCAGTGGTCACCAATGTTCAGGCAGAGAATGAGAGACTCACTGCTATTGTCCAAGACTTGAAGGAGGTAACTGGGGGGGTGCAGGGAGCAAGGGGCTGAATTTTATTGGGTTATCATGGATGGCATTGCTGTGAGTCATGAAAATACTACAAGAGGTAAAAACGCTCACCTACCAGTCTCTGATCATCCCAGAAATACCTGAGAGGACTGTAATTTAGAAAGGAAAAAATGTAAATTATTATTTTTAAACAACAGTAGCACCCCCTACCCCCTCAGTATAATAAGACCTGATTCTGGAAGATATAATTTCCAAAGCTCTCTTAGAATTTTGCATTCTATTTAATACCCGCTACATATAAGTAAATTTTAGATAAGTACATATTCTGCACACCTTGGATATTCATGCAGCTCCTCTCTTTCTCAACATTTACATCGTTTCTCAGGCATTTTGGATTGGCTAGAAGTAGATGAAGCTTCCACCAATTTTCTTCTACTGCAGAGCAAAATCAAAATGCATGCTTATGTTTAGAAAATGGGTAACAGTAAAGAAGCCAAATGTTATTGGCCATTTGGAACATATTGGCCATTGATTAATTTTAAGGGAGAATTTAGTAACATTTAATAATTTGTCTTTTTTTTTCTGTGAAATCTGGAACTTTTGGCAGCAGGTCTTTTTACTCACTATTGTTTCTGTATCCCAGTTAACTGAGAACTGATGTAATTTTACTAGTATATTCTTTCTGTTTTGACAGTTTGTACAACTCATGTGGCAAAGCTCAACACAAAGACCATGCATGAGAGGAAGGTGGCTCTGTTTCCTGTAGCTTTGATAGTAAATTTGCTCTTGCTCATTTTCTTGGACTGTTAAATGCACACATCTTAGACTCACTAAGTGGTGTGTCCAACCACTGACCAGCATTAATTACAGTGAAATGGAGGATAAGGAATACTAACTATCAAGTCCTCATCACCTGTCCTGGGTTCCTCCTAGATTTGTGACAATGTGCCTATTTTGCATGTGCCTTTTGAGCCCTGAAGATGACATTTATTGATATTTGTCTCTTTGGCTCATGCCACTCCTGAGTCCCTGTGCAACACTGCTGATCTATCTGGTGCTCTCCAATCCACCCTTCTGGGTGTAAGTTGTTTTGCAACCTGGGTGTCTGAGAAGATACACATGAGTCTGCTGTGATCTTGATGGCCTGTTCATTAAGGTGGCATCAATGCACACTCTTCTTTTATCCTTCTGCCATTTCTTCTAGTGCTTTCATGCATATGTTCGTACCTTGTTTATGCCAGTCTTGCTGTTTTCCTTATATACTTCTTCAGTTTTCTAAAGACAGAAACTGCATACATGGGAAGGCATCATATGGAAATCACCCCATATCTTCCCTGCTTTCTTCAGGAATGCTTAGACATATGGGTTTTCCCCACTGTCCAGCTTCTGGAAAAGATCTTTCCTAAGTGATTCTGGGAAGTGATTCTTTCATATGTGTTTAACAAATTAGCAAAGTTTATCATGTTTTCTGTAGCTGAGTGGAATGGCATTATTTTATCCTACAGAAACCTCTGGGACAGGGTCTCTCTGGGTCTTAGTCCTTTACTCCCATTGGACTTTTTTATTTAATGGTTGCACTGGACTTACGCATAATACAGAGCAGGTTTCAGTAAGAAATATATGTTATTTATGTACAAGTTGTAATTAAAATATGTGATTGTAATTGCTGTTGCTCTGGTTGACGACAGTGATTAAAAAAACCCCAAAACAAACAAAACAACAACAACAAGCCAAACAAAAAAAAACCAAACCCAAATCAAGTTAATATCTACTCACCTTAAAATCGTATCCTAAAATCTTTATGGTAGCAGGCAACCAGCTGCTGACACACCTACCTGACTATCTGGTTAAAGCTTGCAGGTCCTTATGACCTAGGGTTTAGTCACAAATGGACATTCAAGTTAGAGAAAATACCCATTTGCCTTTGTACTCAGTTCTTTCCTCTAGGATCTCCTCGGGATTCCTTCAGTTGCAAGTCTCCCTTCCATTTTCTATCATGATTATTGATCTGCAAGTTATTCAGGAGGCAGTTTCAGTACTTGTCCTCCCTAGAATATTGATTGTCCTAATTTTTTTAGAGATAATAGTAACCCCTAGTGTGAGACCATTTGCAATTATTTTCTATTCTAATGTTAAATAGAAATAACCCCTAGTAGTTCATTAAAGTTCAAGAATTGGATTTACTGGAATAAAAATAAGGCTGATAAACTGGTTGTTATTATTAAGATGGTGTGGGATCCTGAGTATAAAGTCCTTGACTGTGTTGAACTTTTATTTTATGGAACTACAGTCAGTGTATTTAAACATAAATAGGATTAGTGCAGCCACTTCGTTACAAAGCTGACACCACATGCTATTATGATGAATTACTTGAATATAATAAGAGAGAGAGAGTGATTGACACTTACCTCAGGGCTCTTAGGGATCTTGTCACACTGAGTTACACTGGTATTTTGCCTTGTGCTCAAGGGATTCTCACCCTTGTACCCAGAGCGGTATGCCTTGGTCCAAAAACATAAATTCTATGTCTTCAATGTCCAAGTGCCTTCAGAAATGAGATCCCCTTCTACTGTAAGTGTTTATGAACTTTGCCTGGTTCAGGGTACTGCTTTTCCTAAAGGCAGACTTAGCTTACTCCTAGTCTTAACAACCACTAAGTTGGGAAAAAAATACATTACATGTCTGGTACATTTTGGGGTACAGATAGCCATTAGAGCCTGCCACAGGTAGATTGCTACAGTGAGGAAGAAGTAATTTGTCTCTTTAACCAGTATATTTGAAAATCTAGTTAGAGAAATACATGGGAAAAAAACCCAACCACGATGGTCTTTATGTGAGAGATTGTGCTGAATGAACAGCTGAGTGATGGATTCTTGGATTCAAGTTACCTGGCTGTATCCTGTCTCTTCCCATCCCTCCCCACCTGCCAATCCCCCCCACCCCCTAAGAATATGCTTTCTAGTTGTAAACTAACTCCCCCAGGTAATCACTGCTTTCACCTTTAAAGATTTGAAAAACTGTTGTGTGCAGCATTTTTGCATAGATGACAGAAATTTATGATACTTATTCATGCACTCAGTCCCTTGTGATACTGAAGACTGATAGCTAGGTTTTCAGAAAATGACCCCTGTTATTGCTGCCACAACCCTAAATAACAGTCAGTGCTTCTTCATTGCTTCTCCATTCTCTAGTCTGTCATTGGAATTCTCTTCTGAATATGTTCTGCTTTCTGAATTTTCACAGAAATCCGTAGTCATATGAATGTGTATGAGCATTGTGAGCCCTCAGAATACACTCACATGAATGCTGATAGCTTTTAGGAATCTTGGGAATTCCATAGATTCAGAGTTTAAAAATTCATGCCTCTTTGCAAGTATCTGCCATATAGTCCCATCTGATGTCTGCAGGGGAGCTTGACCTAGATCTCTTTTACCATAAAAAGGAATGTATCACACACAGGTCTCTGGAGATTACGCATCTCAGTCTGGGAAAGCAAAGAAACTGATTTTAATGCTCAGTGCTAAAGAAAGGCATATTTTTTTAAGAACTTGAGCATTTGTTTCACCTTGATGGTGAAGGATGCACCAGGAATCTCTGTACACATATGGCTTTCTAGATTCATGTTAAAATGATCAACAATAAAACAGCAGCAGCATTACTTTGTATGCAAGAAAAATCCCTAGAGGTTTGTATAGGAATATTATTATCACGTAACTAAATAAAATACACATTTTGCAAAGTAGGTAACCCTTTTTATTCTTTTCTCTCACCAAGACTTCAGAGAGGAGATGTAGAAGTGTGGAGAGTCTTAAAACTGCTGTAATCAAAAAATAAACTGACTTTAAAACTGGCGCCAGTGATATAATTTTTTAGCAGTCAGAGACCAGATTTGCATAATCTGTGTGGTATGTTCATGGTAGATTGCCTTTCTGTGTGGAGACATCAGTATGGTTACTAGCTCATTTAACATTTTCTAACCACATATGAATCATCTGCCTTTATTATGAATGTTAAAAAAATACTCTTTTAAAAATATATTTTTAAAATACAATATTTTTTCATTTTCTAGTTCTCTGGATTTTGTTTTACTATTTAAAAATCCTGTGTTTACTTACAGTCAGGATGTGAGCGACTGGTTATTTCATTTGAGCTACTGAAAAATCTTTATAGATGGATAGAGATAACAAAATCACTACCCTGAGAAGTTGATAACTTCTCCTTCAGGGGTAGGCTGAATGCCTTGGAGCAGGGCATCTGATTTGAAACAGGTGGCAGCTGGAGGGGAAAGAGCATGAAGCAAAAGAGGGAAAGCAGATGAAACTGTAGAAAATGGAGGTGAAAGATAATGGTGCAGATTGAATTTGCGAGTGTCATGAGAATAGGATTAAGAGTTGTGGGAGGGTGGGTAGACGCATGCTTTTGTCTGAAGAGGCTGGCAGATATGGGTCAGCTCTTTCTTTTCAGCAAGACCAGTGAGATGAAGGACGAATAACATAAAGGCAGGAAGCAAAGGGTTAAAACTGGTAGTGTGTGCTCCTTAATGTCACTGCAGCAGCTGCTGGTATTGCAGAGAGAAATCGGCACCTGGGTACCTGAGGTCCAGGAGTTAACAGATGAGCATGAAGTTTTGTGTGATGGCAGTTTTAAGGCATGGCAACAGCATGGATCTGGGCAAAAGCAGGGATAAAAGAGCAGTGAAAAAGTGGGTAGGGAGGAAAATACAAATTGGTGAGGAGTTATGTGCAGAAACTAGGAGAAAAAAATCTAGGCTGATCTTGTGCAGCCCTACTGCCCTTGAAATCAGTAGCTTAACTTTTATTCACTTCAGCAGTACAAAGATCTTGTACCTCACACTACTGAGGGAATATGAGTGTGATAGCCTGGACGTTTTTTTCAGGGGAACCTGAAAGTGAGTGCTTGTGCTGGGTGAATAAATCTCAGTGTTACTGCTAGCTGTGGCCATTCCAGAAACGTAACCATCTGCTAAGTGACCACATCTGCATTCTGAAAATAGATGAGAAAAGGAGAAAATTTACAGGCATTGTGTTCAAGCTGACTTTTGTCTAAGAAAATAAATAGAAGAACTGCTATTTCTATACTAAATATGCATTCAAAAATTCCTAGTTGCCTATTTCATATTTGGAAATTATAATTTTTCAGACTGAAGATTTAGAAGAGTTTTTTCCTCATTTTTTTGGCAATTCAGGGCAAAGCCTAGAAACTTTCAATGTGAACACATGTCTAGTTAATCCTCTTTCATGGTTTAAGCAGGACATACCCACACCAGTGTCAGCTTCTTGTTGCTCTAGGGTGAGCTTCCTATTTAATGTAGTGCTTCCTGTTTAATGCAGGATGTAGTTGGGTCCAAAGCTGAGATCTGTAACACGTTCAATTGTCATCTATTCCTGGAGGCTCCTACAGTCTTTAGGTGTCTAATTTTCTACCAGTAAAACTTTCTGCCCATGTAAAGGTCTGTTTCCACATACATTCAGGAATGCCTTAGGATTGGACTAAGGACTACTACTACTCTATTGCTGTATATTGAACATTGTTGTAAGTGCTACTGGGATCCTCCAAGGAGCTGTTTCCCCAGCTGACTTCATCATCTAGTGATGTCTTTCAGCTCTCTGGTTCTGTGATTGTGGCAATGTTTGGGGCTCCAATTTCTTCTTTGCCTCAGGGATTATAAATCCACTTCTCTCTCTGAAGAAAGTGCCCTGGCAGTCAATTGGCAGGCTTTTCATTCTTTCAGATGAAGCTGTTCCACTTTTTTGGGGTATAGTTAGTATTCTGTGAGTCAGCGAGAGTGAGCAAGCTCATAAGAATGACTGTAGCCTAAAGGCTAAGCCACTCAGCTGGAAATAGGGAACCTAGTTCAGGTCCCTGTTTCAATCAATATTTAATGAGAAATACTTAAATATTAATTGGGGCAGAGACCAGAACCCCAGTCTCCCCCCTGTGAGGCTACAGCCCTCGGCAAAGGCTGTTTCCAACCCTCAAAGAGACCATGGTCTTCAGCCTGGATCTTCTGTGGCTAGTGGTTTGGCTGCTGAGCTTTTGGAGGGAGGTAGTTCCAGATTACGAAGTGGAGTAACTTTCTCCAACTATGTGTTGAAGAAAGACAGACAGATAAGTCCAGGAGAGCAGTCACTGCTAAGAACCATGTACTGTGGGAAACACCTTTTAGTGCCCTGGCTGTCATGACAAAGCTTGTTTAGAGAATAGTGAACTCTCTTCCATGATATTAGCTTGCTTTCCCTTGTACTTTTTAAGTGTTCTTCATGCACAGTATGGGGAACCTGTGATTGTGCTTTTACAGTTATCCTAGACAGTGATTTAAATGACTGCAGTGTTGACTGTGGCAATGCATGCAGCATCCTTCCATGATCTCACCTACTCCGTTGTGGTGCTGTCCTGTGCTTCCTAGTGGCCACATCAACAGACTTATCTCTGTCAGTATGCTGAAGAACGGGCTTCTTTTGCCATTTACACTGATTAAATAAAGTCTACATTGTAAATATATTTATCTTCTTATTAATATTGTGCTGGTACTTGCAACAGTGGATTAACATCTAGAGGAAGAATGAGTAAGAAAATAACAGTGAAGTATTCAGTGTGGCCATTGGTAATGGTGTCTTCACCTTAATGTACTTTCATGTAAGCTCTGCTTTCTGAAAAGAAACTGTAGGACTGTGATGCCAGAGCAGCTCATGGAGATGAGGGCTCCATGGAGGGGGTCAGAGCTTCCTGAGAAACAAAATGCAGCCAACACATGACAGAGACATGGCAGAACTATGATTCTATTATTATATGAAACTGTTTCTCCCGTGAGGAGAGCGCTCTCATCACATTTCAGGGTAGTGTTAGCATAGTCAGTCTAACTGAGTCTATTTATTTGTATGGGAGCTTCCTTTGACTGGGTAGAACCAGCTCTAAATTAGGCTTAGAAAACAAATTTGTTACTTTGCCAGCTGGAAGGTGTTTTTCTTTTCTCTCCTGTTTTTAGAAGAGTTTGCTGAAGGGAGATTTTCCAGCTTGCTGCTGCTTAGCCACCCTCATAAATTTTTCTCCCTGCTTTGCTGGTGGCTGAAAAGTTTGCTAAAAGTGTATTGTTTCCTTCTGCTTTCCAGAAGAAAAATCAGATTGATGTTATTCCTGAGTATCATATAATAGCATAATGTTCAGATTTCTTCACTAAAAGGGTTGTCAAGCACTGGAACAGGCTGCTCAGGGAAGTGGTTGTTTCACCATCCCTAGAGGTGTTTGAAAGATGTGTAAATGTGGTGCTTAGGGACAGGGTTTAGTGGTGCATGTTGCAGTGCTAGATTTGCAGCTGGACTTAATGACCCTAAAGGTCTTTTCCAGCCTTAATGGTTATATGATTCTGTGGGAAATTTTATTAGATGTTGCTGATGTGGCTTCAAATCAAACTGCAGTATATACTTGTGTATTATCTGGACCTCTTTAAAAACATGATAACCGTTTCTGTAAGCAGTCAAGTGATAAGACTTTCCCTGTGAGGGCACTTACTTATCTGCACTTTATCTAGGCTGGAGAGAGCTGCAGGACCTCCAGGGACTTTAGGATGAACAGGGTGCAGAGTGGCCCTGTCTTTGCTCTGAATTCCTGTCCTTTTGACACGGTATCTGGAAAATCAGCAGTCCTTGCTTGTAAGTAAAGGTTACCAGTGGTCATCATTGGATTAACTACAAGTGG
>JBCJKH010037714.1:0-10510 GCA_039877255.1 Loriculus beryllinus | reverse complement strand
CTGTGAGGGTGGTGAGGCACTGGAACAGGTTGCCCAAAGAAGTAGTAAATGTTCCATTCCTGTCAGTGTTCAAGGCCAGGTAGGACAGAGTGTTGGGCAGCATGGTCCAGTGTGAGGTGTCCCTGCCCATGGCAGGGGGGCTGGAAACAGATGTTCTCAAGGTCCTTTCCAACCCTAAATATTCTACAATTCTATGATAATAGCTACTTTCATGTACATGGGATGTCAAAAAGCTTGGTGCCTGTTGGAAACTCTGGAGTATCGGTGAATTAAATCCTGAGGGCAGTCTTGCACTTTTTTCTGTTTGTTTTTCTAATACCTAAAATGTTGCTAAAAAAACACAGAACATTAAAAGATGCCTGTTGGAGTTGCAAAGTCGAGTGATTTATAGTTTTCATGTCAGCTGCACTGCGAGTGCAGATTGCCCTCTACATATATACATAGCGTAATGGTCTTCAGTTGCACAATCATGTACATATTTGTGAGAAATTACTGGCCTATTCAGTACTCGAGATTCAGAGTTTATGGCAAAAGAGACTGCAGTCAAGACTTCTCCAATTTTTGCAGAAGCTAGAAGGTATGTAGCAAATGATGATGAGAATTGCAGGGAGAGAATAGTTACATAGAATATTTGAAAATTGCCCACAGCAGCTCCACAGTTTCTTTTTGCTGAAAGTTCATTTATGTAAAAGAGTTTGCAGAGGTGTTCAGTATTTTTGGATGCTTGACTTGGGATCTTGATGACTGATACACAGAAATGCTGAGGATTCAGAGCTATAACTGATTTCTGCTGCAGCTTAAAGCTTGTGTTTAAAGCATATAAAATATCAGCAGAATGCCAAACACTCTGAAGATGAGATCCAAGATGTCTGAGAATGGGAACCCACAGTTCATGGATACCCTCCTTCTTAATCTGTATAGATCAGATTTTAAAATGTATTTGCATGGCTAGTTATGGGCATAGTCTCACAGAAGATATTTCAAAAGCACGTGTGTGATGAAAATGAAGTGTTCAACCACTTTTGGAGAAACTATTAGGCTCATTCACACATTTTTAGGTACCTATTTAACTGTGAAAAATCTGATCCTCTGTGCCTTAGCCACTAAGCAATAAAATGGTATGTTCCTAAACATAATAAACCCTATTTCTCCCTTAAGTTGTTGCAAAGATAAATTTGTTAATGTCTCTCAACATCTGATACTCTCTTGAAGAGTCCCATGAAGAAGCTCATGAGGAAGTTACTAATTTCATTTTCATCTCATAACATAAGTACGGTATGCTAATCAAGTCCTGGTATAACACACTGACAAAGGAGAAAGCAAAATAACTAAATAACTTCTCATAAGGTGAATACCATCAATATTCACTGATACATCAATATAAGTGAAGGAGACAGGGCTCATGTGCATTGTGACATTAAAGACCTTGTCATAATGCCAATGCAGCAGAGATTCATAGAATCATAGAATGGTTAAGGTTGGAAAAGACCTTAAGATCATTTAGTTCCATCCCCCTGCCATGGTCAGGGATGCCTCACACTAGACCATGTCACCCAAAGTTCTGTCCAACTTAGCCTTCAAACACTGCCAGGGATGGAGCATTCACCACTTTTTTGGGCAACCTGTTCCAGTGCCTCACCACCTTCACAGTAAGTAACTTCTTCCTTATACCTAACCTGAACTTCCCCTGTTTAAGTTTAAACGCATTGCCCCTTGTCCTATTGCTACAGTCCCTGATGAAGTGTCCCTCTCTGGCATCCAAATTCTAATTTTTGATGCTAATTCTAAGATTCAAATGCTTGATCAGTACTTGACTTTGCAACCTTAGTGATGATATCAGCACACAGTTCTTTTATATGTAATATTCTATAAAGTTTTGGTTGGCAGATTTTTGGAAAAATTCAGATATCTAACTTATAGCTCTGCCACTTACTTTTAATAGAGTATTCCTAAACCGGAAGCAATACAAGCTTTATCGCACCTCATACTGTCATATATCTATATTAACAGAGTGATGAATGCACTTTTTCTTCTTTCAGAGTTGGCTACCAAATCATTACAATTGAAATCCTCTGGAAAGCAAATATGAATCTGGATAATGAGACAAGTCTGCCATGTTGATGAAAATAAATGTAAAGTTTATTCTAACAGAGCTTTGGAAACATAATCCATTTAGAGTAGTATTGTATATCTGTTCCAACTATCTCATTGTATGGAACATGAAAATATATATTTAGAGTTATGGATTGCATTTCATACAGAATCCAAACTTTAATCATGGTTTAGGATTTAAGGGGTAATTTAATAAGAACAACAAAAAAACAATCCATATTTTTAGTGTTAAATCTATTCCTCCCCACCTCTGTCTTTCTCTTTTCACTATATTCTCAGTATCTCTGTGTATCTGGAGCTCTGGTCCAGACTTAGCAATTTTTATGGTTTTCCTTAGATTTCTGTTCCAATAGTATCAGATAATTTCTTATTATTTATTCAGTCCTTCAGCCTGTGGATAGATTTCTAAATATTTATAGAAGGTAACTAATATGTGGTCATTTTAATATTATTTCTGCTTCTTTTTTGCCTTGTGGACTAGCTAGCAATTGTACCATGCTACTCTACTTTGAAGCAAAAGCTTTGAAAAGTCTTAATTTTGTCCCACAGATGAACGTTTTAAAATAATTTAAACTTAACTGAGGATTCTGTTTGGTTCCAGAGATTGTTTACATTTTGGCTTGAAAAAATGAAAGAAAAGAAATGGAGGGGAGCAAAATAAAATCCCAGGCTACACTTCTGAGATTCCACCTTAACCTGTATCTGCTTTTCTTGTACATTATTATATGTAGCTTGTATCTCTCTTACATTTTTTACTTTTCATTTTAATAGCTATTTCTGATTCCAGATTTTTTTTCTCTATTTGCAAATTCAATGCAAAGTGGCATGTAGTGTGAGGTATCAGATGTGGAATGTTTTCTTACATCTTGTATCTGAAACAACTAACACATAGAATAAGTACAAGTTTTAGGGAAAAAAGACAATACCTTGTATTTGGTCGGAAGTGTAGTTCAGAAAATACAGATGAATATTCAGAAGTAAACGTGTTTTCTAATAGCAAAGGCATAATAATTTAGGAAAAAATAACTTTAAGGAAAAGAGTAATTATACAAGTAAAAAAATCAAGCAGCAATGGATAAATTTTTACTAATACATCTTATATTTTTTGAGAGATGGAGCACTAATGCATGCATTCTTACATTTATTGTATTATTGTGCATTCTAACCAGCTCCTACCATTCTTGACTATTACTTTCTCTTAATTAAAAAGAATTATTATTATTATTTTGTATTAAAAAGTGATAAGCATACATACCTGCATTTTTTAGATGTTCTCACTGAATACAGGACAGCTAACAGAAGTGAAGTTTTCAAAATTAGTTACAACACTAGAAAATTTCTGAATAGTAGTGAGAAGTAATGCAAGTAAAACATGCTGCTGTGGATTTTACAGTCACGTGATACAGACCTGATGCCACCAGTAGAAAACATTTCTATTTTGTAGAACTACAGAGCAAATGTTCTAGTCCCTGCAAGAACACTCACTCACTGCTTGTGGAATGGGGTTAAAGGTGCTAAGCCAGCAGCAGCATAAATCTGCCTAGCTGAATTTGCACTTCTTAATAGGTTAAGGTATCTGTGTTCCTTCTGGTTTGTGACCTTGGTTATGCCTGTGATTATCTGTTGCCTCACTTGCTTTTAAGCAGCGCAACAATTTTTTTCTTCTCTGTTTGCAAAAGGTACTCCCTGTATGCTTTTCTCCACTGTATATATCAGAGCAGGAACAGTTAGGATCTGAGTCTCTGTCCAGACTGAGTTTAGACATAGACATAGAATTTAGACACAGACATGTAGAATTTACTTGTGACAAGTACAGGAACCTATGACATGCCAGAAAACAAGGTATCAGCAATGAAAATGCAAAAGTAAAATGGTTTGTCTGGTTGTTCATAAAAGGGCATGTATGTCCATGTAAAGAAAGAACTTGAAAAATCAAGACAGTTTAAATGCTGGGTTTTTTGAAACATACATACATATATGTTTGTTGAAATGGAGAAAATGATTAATTTTCTGGAATTTTGTGATGTATTTGGGAACAGAGAAACTCATTATTTATCCAAGTACTTCAGGGTTAAATTGAACAGGGAATAAAACTTTTTTGGTGTTTCCTGGTAAATCTGGCTGTTCAAAGTGTTTCTGTGTTTGCTGGTTTCTAGTTCCCATGTCCTGTGGGAACAAAGAGGGATTTATTTTTATCATTTGATTTTCAACATGAGAAGCTCCTGGTAACTGGCAGAGAAATAACCTTCTTAAAAACACTGCATAACTAAACCTGGCAATTGGTTCTTGAACTGTTTTTGCAGTTGATGAGATTGTAGACTTAATACCTATATAGAAATATTCCCATACAAGTGCAATAGGTCTGTGTTCCATCTTCTGCTATATGTTGCAAGTCTTTAATGTATTCAGCATACAGTTTAAAGCATTTAATTTGACAAATGCAAGGTGGTCTAATGCTGTAAAACGTTTGACTATTATAAAGGGACATTACCAAAGTTTTTCTGCCCAAGTGCTGGGGAGAAATGAAGAATTGGACCAGTAGGTTGTTTCTCCTGAAGTCTGATAAAAGGTGACTATTGTATTTGCTGGCACACGTGACAGTGTCTTAAGGCAGCCTGATTGCAATAAGGGCTTGAGTGGTAGTAATAGTACTGAGCAGGAAGCCTGTGTTCAACAATATTCATATCATAAATATGTTTTGTCATTACCAGTTCTTATTTCTGTTGTTTATCACCAACCTTTCAGCATGCCTTTGTAGCAGGTTGCAGACTGAATGCTTTGCTAGCTAACTTGGCAATTTAAATTTGAATTCTCTGTTTTGTAATTCCTGTCTTAAATTGGCTGGTTTTTATTTTTTCTCTTCAAATAGGTAATATGGTTTGTCATTTCCCAGCTCTGGGACCTTGGTTGTTCTCCATTAGTTCTGAAGAATAATAGCCAGTGGCTCCAACACTATTTCTCCAAGTTCCATTAGCTCGCTGAGATGAATTCCATCTGATTTCTGTACATTTTCTTTTGTTGCAATAAATGTATATTAAGAGATCAGTTATTGCATTATTTAAGATAGCTTGGGCAAATTTGCTCTAGAAAATGTTTTATAAAGGCTAGAAATGTGTGTATTCATGTCTGGATGGCCAGTGAGAGCTGGATTTACAAAGAAAACTGAACTGCTGTAGTGATTCTAGGGGACAGAAATGTAACATCTCACAGCACCAGCAGATGAACTGGCCAGTGCTACATTTGAGAATGTTGCACATAAATTAATTTCTTTATAAATAATAACTATTAACCATTACTGTTATTTACAATAGTAATAGTGACAAAAAAATCTATTTTTAAAATCCTTAAGATTAACTATCTTCTTGTTTGTAAGCCTGACCCTTCCCTAGTACATCTGCTTGATTAGTCCTTCATCTTAATTTCCAAGTCAAGTTTTAACAAACTTTGTTGTCCTTTCTCCTTGTCATGTGTTGTGTACATTTAATTATGATATCGGAGATCAATGATCCTTACATTTATTTTCCTAGACTGTATCACTGGATGACATGATTCTGAAATGCTTTTTTAGCAGTTTTGCCCTTCAGCTGTGAATTGTGATTCTGTAGTTCTTCATTAATGATCTTGGAGTGCTTACATAACTACTTAAGAGAAAATATTAAATGTGAGATGGTTCCATTAATTTAAGAGCAAGGACATTCTATTTAGACTCCCCCTTCCTTGCTCAAGGAGTAGAGCATTTTTCATTTTGATAAATCATTTGCCTTGTTACAACTTTTTAAACTAATGAGTATAGAAAAAAAACCTGTTAAATAAAAATGGCATGACAAAAAAGTATGACATTTCACTTTATTTTATACAGAAATGAATGTAACACAAAGTGATTTTATTGAACTGTAACAACAAAACATTGGAAGTTCAGTGCTGAATTTGCCTTGAAATTTATTCCTTGTGTAATATAGATCCCTTTGCCTTCAGATGTATGTTCAGATATAGCCTAAACAGTTAAAGACCACTGCTAGCAATACAGTGCTATAAGTCATTCGGCTCATTTCGTTTTTCTAAAGGACGCAGCAGGTGTTATCCTGAGCATCAGTATCAACTATCTGGACATGGGCTACATTTGGACGTTGATCAGAAGGGAAGAATCCCTCCCCTCCCACCCTGGACATGCTTCTAGAAAGGTTATTTTAATTGTTGCTACAAAAAGGTCATATCTAGATATTTGCATTGCTTTATATATTCCTGTGGTGAGGAAGAAGGCTATAGTTTTCATGGAAGTGAGCTCTCCATATATGAGTGCCAAAGCTTCTTGGTCTCATGAGGACTCATGCTTCCTGAGTGCAGTAGGAGTATATGCATGAGGTTTGATTGATGGCTTGGCTTCACTAGTAAAGATTTGGGAAGGGCTTTACCTATGCTTACTACACTTACAGGATCAGACTCATCTATGGACTTCTTTTTGATGTCAGATTTTTTCCATTTTTAGAAGTAACTTATTATCAGCTGCTGTTGAAGATCAGTGTATAAACTGTGGTGAGAATAGTTTTTTACTTGAAACTTTAGCTCATTCTGGTTTTTTTATAGAGTACTTTGAACAAATATTTTATTTAAGTATGTAATTTAATGGTCTAACTTCCAGTGTACTACAGTTTGTGATTCATAAAGAGTAAGCATCAAGCTTGAGGTTTTCAAAGGGTCTGAAGAATAATTACACTTTCATTTCCCATTAAGTTTTGAACACTTTTGAAAATTTTAGTCACACTTATCACTGGACTCTACTAAGAAAAGACTGAGCCATATTATTTAGTGAGTGTCATTATAGAGCACATATGCATATTGAACTATCTGAAGTATTTTAACAATAATCATTTAAATCTTTCCAAACTGGACACCTTTGTCCTGATTTTTAATCACATCGACAGCTTATAAGCCTATGTACCTCTCAACCTTTTAACTTGCAGAAGTTCACAGCACCATCCAAACGTGTTTCAGTTAAGTAATAAAAAGAAATCTATCTTTATAGGTTATTACCGTAAATGACAATTGCATTTTTATATATGTATCAGAGGAATGATGTTGGTCATTATATATTCTTTTCTTAAGCTGCTGCTATAAGAAGTGTCAAAAAACTTTCAAATTATTTCCTCTTCTTGGTGCAGATGTGAAGAGCCTAATTACAGTGGTAATTAGGTGCACCCTCTCATGGATGGAAAAGATGGATCCAAGAAAATAGAGAAATGAGGTAAAAATTTCAATCCCTCAGAAGGATATTAATGTTATGAAGAACATGAAGGTGTTGTACCTTCCATATTATCTATTAGAATCTCTATATGTGGTTTACACATCTCCACAAGCTAATTTACTACCACCACCCCTGCTGCTGAAGAATTGATGTACTTTCCAAAACTTGTTTACCAATTTAATTTCCATAAGATAAGATAAAATCATTAGTTTTCAGTAGTTTCCAACACAAAACCTATTAATTCAGCAACCTAGCATCACACTTAACCTGTAATGTTTTTTCTATATGTTCATACAAAGAAGTGCATGTTCAGTTTTCATCTCTTTGAAGGTTCCAGTTCAGGGGCAGAGCTGTTTTTCTGCTACTTTTGCCTTAGAATCATGGGCAGAGGAGCTTCAGATTTGCATGCAAATTGATCTAGATGTGCAGAAAGAATCCACATTGTGTGTGATGGAGACAAGGCGAATAGGATAAAGGAAAGAAGGATGCCTTTTTGGGTTGTACTTGCATTCAGGACACAGTGCTGCTACAAATTTTAAGCTAATACATTTGGTGCATCTCAGGGCCTGATTCAACTGAGAAAGGGATGATGACTGCAGTTAGGGATTGTGTGAGCAAGAGAGAGGTGAAAATAAAAGAAAAAAACCAAACCTCTACAAAACTATGAAGTGTGTAGCAGGCTGGGTTTTTGGCTCCTTAACGTCAGGATGAGAAGTATTTTTCTTGTAATAAACTTTGAGTCAGAGAAAACATCACACTAAAGTGTATGGGAAATGGTACATGATTTGCTCTTCCTATACCCTTTCCTCCTACATTGCCAGGTAATAGCAGCCAATCAGTATGCTAGAAACTCAAGACCAAAATCTTGTTGGTTACTTCTACACTTCCATAGTAGTTTCCTGCAGTTCAGACTCTAAACTTATTTCTAGGGTGTTGGTCCAAACATGGCACCTGTGGATTACACAAAAATGTGGAATTTGAGAACACTGAAAGACATCCATCTCTGCAAATCTAGGTTATTTTTCAAATGCATATATAAATCAGAAGACTGGCAGAAAAAAGGAGTAAGTGGCAGAGCAGAGTGGGAGCCATCCCTTGTCCAGACAATATTAGTGTTCATGTGCTGCTTTCAGAAGAAAAGAACACTGGATTGAAATGAAGACAGTTGTGCTCATCCTTGATGTGTTAACAAGACAGTCTCCTTCTCCCGTATCTTTTCACAAGTGTCCTCATGACAACTGTGGTGCTGGAGAAATTATTATTCAAAAAATAACTTTCTATCATCTCACTCAAACTTCAAGTTGCAGGATCTGTTTTAAACCTAATGTTTCATTTATATTTTTATAAGTAATAATTCATGACTCTAACAGGTGTAAGCCTGTGACTGAAAATGAAAAGAGAAAGGATTTTTTTTTAACCTGCAGACATAAAGGGTACTTTTAAGGCAAACATACAAAAGCTTTTCCCTGGTTTCAGTATATCATTAGCACTGTCCTTAGCTGTGCTTGAACTGATACTAGGGTATACTGAATTATACTTTCTTTGGGCCAGATTTCTGCCTCCTGGAAATAGTAATATATTAATTAATTTTGATGCAGGAAGGCTGGTATACACTTGTAGACAGGTTATTGAAGTCTGCCAAGACTTGAAGTATTTAAATGCTCTCCTCGCGTTAGTCAATATTATAGGTTATGCCTTTTCAATTAAAATGCTTATTCGGATCTTTGATAGCATATTTGTCTGTCAGATTTTGATTATAATATAGACAAAAATAGCAGAGAGGAAAAAAATATATCCCCAAATGAGATTATGATGTATATGGTAATATCTACCTCTGGAGGGCTTTCAAGCTTTTTTGCTCAGTGACCAGAGTATTGCATCTTCTTGAGTTATGGCAGTTATTAAACTGGTTGACAAGAAAGATGCAGTAGTTGCCTTGAAAAGAGATTAGTCTGTTGAAGGAGGACTTTCTGTAGCTCAGAGACTCTTCTTCCAATAAACATTTTAGCTCTGGATAGCCCTTCAAATTTATTGTGTGTTCCACCATTAGTACTCAAACAGTATAGGATTCATATACCCCTTTTTTGCTTATTATGTCTGTTTCTGTGTCTTCTCAGAGGCACTGAGCTTTCAGCAGGTAACTGAAGCTTTGAATACCCACTTACCAACTCATCTGCAGGCAGGGCTTTTAATATTTGGTAAAGATCTAAGGCAAGATAAATAATCCTTCAACTGTGACTGTATTTAATTCAAAGTGGAAGTTCCCATAGGCATATATTTATACCATATACGTAAATCACAGATTCTGGTGCAGTATAGCGTTAATTTCTAATCTAAGTATAAATATTCTACATGTGCTTAAATAAGCCAGAATTAAGCTTTAAACTTTTTGAAATACAATACCTTTTTATTACTGATTGATATATAAGGTGTGTTTTCATAGCACTTCTGCACTTGTATCAACTATTATTGCTCATACATTACCTGTAAGTATTGTGCTAACATCTCTTTTAAGGATAAGTAATATTCACTGTGGGGTTTTTTTAACTGGAAAATGGAAGATAATATTCATTTCCCCTTGGAAAATGACTATATGAAATCGTATCTTTCTACTCAATTTATTTGCCAGCTCATGTATTCAGATTGATTTACTGATTAAAGAGTCAGGACATCAAGTTTTAATTCACATTGAATTTTGTCACTGTGGCAAATTTTGCAACCATTTTGACTTTCCATATATCCCAGTTTTGATATTTGAAAATAGGACAGTATTTCAAATTAACTTCTCTGCATTGCCTTTATTTAAATAATGGCATGGGTGGTTAATCAATACTTTTATTTTGCTGTTTGAGCATTTTGAAATAAAATCCAGGCTGTATAACACTGATGTAGAGTCAGCTTTTCTTTACTATGCTTGTAGTACAATACTGCCTTTTGATAGTTGAAGGAAGGACACAATTTTTTACTTTATCATTTACAAAAGTCTTGTTCCAATATGTTCCTCTATGGAACCAGGACATGTAGGTTGTTTTTCTTTTGTTTTTGTTTTTTGTTTTTGTTTAGGTTTTGCTGTGGGTTTTTTTTTTTTTCCCTGTAAAATATGCCATTTTTCAATGATTTACTGCAACAAAAAGCAATACCACAAAAATTCAGTGT
>JBCJKH010037713.1:4475-15389 GCA_039877255.1 Loriculus beryllinus | reverse complement strand
ACTGATAATGGCAGCCCTTTGCCCACCTAACTTGGTTCCCATCCTTTCTCTGACTTCTGAATTACGTCCAGCAAGGAGCAGAAGACTAAAGACAAGAGGATCATCCTTGTGTACTTCAGAGATCACCACATCTCCCTCCTCAAACTTCAAAATGGGATGGCTGCCACGTTGTCACTTGCATGTGGGTTGACTCAGGGGCTGGATTGCTTACTATCTTAGTGTCTGCACTGGTGCCTGCACCACCTTAAACTCCAATTCTTAACCTCACCATCCAAGGTCCATCAATGCTCTGGCTCATGTGGTGCACAGTAAAACATGCCTGCCGACAAACAGATTTTGAGATAGAAGTGCTCTCTCTGGAGCATAAATATCTGATGTTGACAGTGGGAAGGGAGAAGTTAATCTGCATATTAAGAACAAGAGTGGACTTTTCACTTCAACAGAATCGAGCGCAACAGCAACTGGAACAGAAGCAAGTGGCTTTCTTGAAACCACACAGAGGACCCTGGACCTAGTGAGCTCCCCATACCATGTACTAATTTTGCAACCTGAAAGAGAAAGGACACTCTGACATGAGTCCTGATCGTTTTCTGATAATCATCAGCTTTGAATTATAGTGAAGTTTACAATTTCACTCTTGTCTATAACTAAATATTTTGCATTTGTTTTCTTTCTGTAGTATCAGCAGAAATCTTATTTGGCCTGCACATTTATTCTCTTTACTCCATCTATCTTTCCATACTTCTCCCCCAAGCTTTGGTACCAGATAAGTTGCCAGACATAAACTGGTACGTCCACAAGCATCTTGAGTATTAATATTGGCTCCCATCTTCAACAGAAGCTTCACTGTATCAACCTGGCGTCCTGACACAGCATGCAGCAAAGGTGTGCAACCTGGGGAAGAAAGTCAAATGTTCTTTTACAATTTTTGTCTTGTCAAAGCCATAAGCTACAGATATTTTCTTATTTGCTAATGTTAGTACTGGCAAAGTAACAAATCCTTTCACTGACAACTGTTCCAACAGTTGTACTCAGCTTTTTGTAGACAGGAAGGATCTGCTATGCCAGTTACTGACCACTGGTTTCAAAAAGAGCATGACTTCATTAACAAAAGCCTTGCCTCATTAACTCTGCTTCTGGAGGGAAAAGTGTTTTTCTGTTGACAAGTTTCCAACATGAACTGTTGGTTTTGTATACCGTTTTGGAGGCTGATATTCTTCAGAGTGACCAGTAGCAAGATGGTGCTTGGCTAATTTTCACAAACCCCAGCTTCATCCTTTCTCTATGTATTCAAAAGACTTACGAAATCAAGCCCTGTCTTGTGTGTGTATGTGAATTGACACTTTATGTAGACAACAACTGATTTTAAAGGCTGTGTTTCCTCTAGAATATTTTCTTTTGTGTTGTCATGAGAGCTTTTGTAATATTTTGCAACAATTTCTGTGCTGGAAAAAGCTCTGAAATCTACATTCAAACCTAATACTCAAATTTTATCATGAAATATTATGATATCTTTCAATTGCTTCCTCTTCCTTCCATTTTATTAACTACTCAGTAACATCATGTGATTTTCCTGCAGAATCTGACAAAAAAATTTGAAATTAATAAGTTGGGAATAAACATGAATTTTGAAAGCTGTAAAACTACTAGAAACTTCAGGCACAACTGAAGAATGATTATTCTTACTGGATTCAGTAAGACTATTGAGCAAACGTGTACTACCCAACCTGAGGTTATGTGGACTCTGCCATACATGCAGAATATGAGCCATACATTTGTCTTGCAAGACTGGTGTTTATTTACATCTGTATGTGCAATGAAGTAAACAAGTTTCTCCTGGAGCTGAAATATTTCCATTTGCTAATCAGTCTATCTTCACCCTATGAAGGGTCTGAACTGGGAGCATTTTAGCTTAAGTATTTTTCCTGCTGACCCAATAGATGTTTTAAAGATAATAGGATGTCTGGCTTAAAGTGTAGGAAAAATTGGTAGTCTGGTAAAAGCTGGTAAAGATTAAAATAGACAATGCTCACATGGACCTTTTAAAAGAAACTGCAGTAAAAAAATACTTCAAATAAACAAAGTCTTCTTTGGGAGAAGCGTCCAGAGATCTGTAGCTGTAATTCAATTGGGGAATAGAGGCACATAAAACTTAAGCAATGGGCAGCACTTTGTAATAACATTAAGTAGTTTCCTGAATACAAACAAAAAGGAACACAGTCTTGCAGATAAAACAGATTATTTAAATTATTGCATGCTGTACACTCAACTCTTTGAGTTTGTAATTTAAACAGTTACATGACAAAATCATTCAAACTGTGTCTGTACATATACTTCACAAGTGCAAAAGAGTGAAATTTCCTGCTCTAGCATTGTGCAGACTCTATGTAGTATTTGCCTTTGATAAAAAAATGTTCCTTTTCCTTCCGTGAAATGACAACAATTTCTCATCATCTCCCTAAAGAAGATAAAATAGATTTATTTAGTACTGTCCCATTATAGCACAACAATGTATTTGTATCCATATAAAAAAAATCTTACAATTAAAAGGGAAAGAAGTATCCAAACTAAGCATTTTCAGTGCACGTTCCAAAGAATAACTCAAATTTCCCATATTCTGCTACTAAATATGATTTGTTGAACACAAAAATCAGGATAAAAAAATGGAAAATTTCACTGCAAGCTGAAGAAACTGATCCCATGAGAACAAGCTCAGTCTTCATTTACCCTCACTGTCGCAGGACTCCAGGATGGAAGGATCTTCTCGAATCACTGCAGTTAGTGTGCTCACATCGCCACTAGCTGCTGCTTGGTAAACCAGAGACAGGTCCCCCTCTTCTGCTGCATCACCTGCAGGGGAGGAGTATGTCCATGAGTAAGCAGAGAGCAAGTACAGTGATTAACAGTGAAAATTTATGACTGAATAACTCGAGGTGGAACAAAGTGTATCTAAACAGTCCTGCGGTTTTTGTTAGTCATTGAAACTTGTTTTTCATCATAGCTTCTTCCAAAAACTGTCAGACATCGAGAGTGAGAAGACATAAGAAAACTTCTGGAAGGTTTCCATCTCTCCTAACTATGGTGTAACATAACTTTTGAAACAACAAAAGAATAGCTGAACTAGCTCATAATATCACTGTTACACTTTTATGAGATAGAATGAAATCAGGACACAGTTGATTTCAGTTTGTGTTAATCCTTGCACCAGTCAGAAGACTGAGGCTTTTCACTTCCTTTCCCTGCAGTGTCCAGGGGGATTCACTTCTCAGGAGAGTGAACTTCTGGCGGCAATGGTTTGTATTAACAGTTCCTACAAAAAAGAATGGTGGAATATTAGTTGGAACCCAGGAGAGGTTTATTTTGTTTGGCAGTAATAGTATGAGGTATTATTTAAAGCAGACGCCTTGCAGGACCTGTTCCTAAATACTCCTCAGAATTTTGTTTCTAGAGGAATTAATGTGATGATTCTGTCTTTTTCTGCTTGTAACTTTCTTAGAGACTGATCGTCCCATGTCCTACATGCCTACACCTCCTTTGGGTTCAAGTGGATTATAAACCTGTTAACTCCAGGAGTCGAAAGAGTTGATTTTTTTCGGCATAGGGGCAAATCTGTCATAATGGTAAAATTCTCTAGCTATGTATTTTTGGTCAGCCACAGTCTCGTGTTTAATTTTGCAGTTTCTGATCTCTATTAAATCAGTAAGAATAGCTTCAGTGAGCTGTGTTCTTCATTGTGGCTGAGGGCCAGAGCTACAGACTGTAGCATTTGTCCAGCCACTGAACTACCTTGTAAGCAGGAGAAAGTAAAACTAATGCCTAAATCACACTAGAGAACTGATCAAAGGAATGACAGAGCAAGTGACTGGTGGTTTATCCTTATTGTCATGTCTTCTGGAGATAGCATAACTATACAGAAAAATAGGAAATGGTTTAAAGAGAATTTGAAAAGTTAATAAAGTCTTTTTCATAATAAAATATTGTATTTTCATATATATGAACATATATATGCTTTGAATGATAAAAGGTTTTTAAAGATAACTTTAAAGTATTAGCCACACAATTCACTTTGTGATCAGATGTTGCCACAGGTGAACCTGCCTGAGCTCCATACTGGGGTTTACAGCCCTGTGCAATTCCCCACATGTGGCTTTCTCCCCAGGATGCAATAATCACTCTCGACTTCAAAACTTGGCTTCCGTGGAAACACAATCAGCCCTTACCCTGGGAAAGGTTAGTCTGTCAGAGCCAGAGCTCTTATTGTGGGCCTGGGAAAACTTGAAAGCTGATGTTAAATCTGTCTTTATCAGTGCACAGATTCTCTCTCTATCGCCTCTGAACTGAAGAAAATTTGATTTCCTTTCTTTCTTCTAGTTATCTTTTAAATAACACATTTGATAAGGTTTGTAAATTAAAAATATTAACTTGTTTTTTATTCTACTGGGGAGTCTATCACTGAGAGAACTGTTCATTTGGTTCAGAAGCTTTGACCTGTGTGCTTGGGAGATCAGGAGAGACTAAGAGTCATTGCCTCTCAAGAGTCATCATCAGTGACTAGTAGATGAAAAAAGAAGTGACTCTACCACAGGGCACATTAATCAGATTTCCTTATCATGCCAGATCTGCAGAGTGCTCTCACAATCCGCAAACTCAGCAAAGACATGTTAATAACAAACTCAGGTCTGAGCTAGTCCCTTACTCAAAGAGGGGTGTAGTATGGGCTGGGTGGAAGGTAAGGAGACAAACAGAGGTTCATCACTGGTGCTGCTCCTCTTGGCCAGTCTCTGGAGGTACACTTGCCAGCTACAAGCACCAGCATAAGCTCTTCTCAGAGCTGCGTGTGGTGCTTGTTATATGGGAATGATACAGAGAAGAGGCTGCTGGCACTGGGAAAGAAACCGTTAGATATATTGAGATACACAATGGATCAAAGGGACCCTCACCTCGTTTCATGCATTACACATATAAATTTTGTACTTTTTGTTGCTTAGCCTTGTAAGTACTGTTAAATCTTCCTGATGTGAGTCAGGATGGAGCAATCCATCCACAAAAAGCAACTCCGTCTCCCAAACAGATCATGTGCTTACGCAGAGGGCAGGATGGTGGGAAGATGAGGAGATGGGCACAAAACTGCATGTGGGTCTCTGACTCCTTCTACCCCTTCTCATCTAACTAAAACCAAAACACCTTCTTCCCTGTGCCTTTGCTTGTGTTGGGCTGCGCCTACTTTTCCCAGAGCAATTATCCTGCTGTATGAGAAAAAGCAAAACTAAATAAATGGATGAATGAATGAAGCTTTCCCCATGCCTGTGCTCACAGATCATGAGCTCCACTCCTGGCTAAGCTACCTGTGGATGTGGCATGAAGCCACATCCAAAATTCACACTTCCCTGTCTGTGAATCCTAGCTGTCAGAGCTAGGAAAGGCAGAGGAACCAGGCTGTCACCCTGCTGGTGAGGGAGACTGAGCCAGGAGGACTTGATGGGCACCCGCATTGTGCATCTGACACAAAGTAGACTGATGCTAATTCAATTTCTGTAGAGTGACTTGATTTCAAGTGGGGTGTCTTGAACATGACCTTTGTGGCTTTGCGTAGGATGCGAGGAGGAAGGTAGATGTGTGATATTCTGATGCTTCAGATGGCAGGGAGTAAGAAGTGCCAGGATGCCATTTCTCCTGCTTCATCTTTCTTCAGCATACCCCATCAAAGAATAAGGGGGCATAGGCACAAAGCTTGTAGGCTATTCAGTTTTGCAGACACATCCCTGGGCATGCAGAATGGGTGTTCTGCAGAAGGCGACAGTGAGGTACCAAGCACTTGTGTCCTCCTTTGTGAGCTTCACCTACTGGGGAGCTCTACTGTGACTGGGGCATCAGCACTAAGTAGAATAAAAGGATTGTGAACAGCCAAATGCCTGACTCTCCATCCTCAAATGTGTTAGCATTACTTCATTTATTGTCTTGCAGCTCTGTAAATGCCAGTGAAACCTGGTGTCATCTCAGATACATTTATATTTTATTTTGAAAATTTGTTGTGCTGCTTCTGGTAAAAGGCAGCTGTCAGCTTCAGGAAGGCAGAAGGTTCAACTGAGAGCCTGTGTGTGGAGCAAGGATAGAGAGAAACTGCAGGCTAGCACAACAGTGGCATAGAAAGATCTGGAAGAATCTTAGTGAATAGACCAAATGACATACAGTTTGTGACAGCTTTTGTAGCTACAATCCCCAGAAAGAATCAATCTTAAAAGCCGATTTATCTGAAATAAAGTGCAGTATTTTGAAAGTATGTGATTCCTTTAAGGCAAAAGAATTTTGGTTAGGAAAGGGTTTATATAAAGATGCAAGCAGAATGATCACAGGATTCAGAGCAATGAAATTACACTGCTTGTGAAATTAATTCTCCTCAGACTCTCTTGTGATGAATGCATGCTTTACATGATTTGCTGTGCCGGCTGATGTGTTGTTTTACAAAGCGCACATTGGAGGTATGTAAGTGCGTACTTTCTCCTGCATTGGAATTTGCTGTAGCTTATTTTACATGGTCTTGACAATGATTGATTTACACCTTGCTAAAACAGTAGGTTTGGAAAACAGAAGGCCAGAATACAGTGTAATTTATGTTCATTGTGAAAGAGAAATATTGGTGTATATCATTTACTCCCCTCTTTCCTATAAGCCTTCTTCTTTCCACTGGTAGCCAAATGCATTATGTGATTTCCCACAGCTCGTCAGCAGCACACAATACTAGGCAGTTTATTTGATTTCAGCATGTCAGTGTCAAGGGTCAGCAGGGTGTGGGTGAGTGCTTTTTGAGAATTATAACTTGCTCTGCTGTTAATACTGGCAGGTATTATATTAATGAGCTGTACCATAGGAAGTGTAAGGAAACAGTATGCTTTTCAAGCCCAGGATGCTGTTCATTTGATCTGTAACTGGGATAGCTTTCTGATGTGTGGGGTGGAGAAAGGTTTGTAGGGAGGATTGAATTACTTTACTGGACTGACAGATTGATCTGGTGTGTTTGGATGATGATCATTCATTCATTCATGTGTATTCTTTCACTGTTATAAATCATTCCAATGAAAGATACTCTCTTTCTCCTTACTAAAAAAATTGTGCCTGCTTGAATCAGTAATGTGCTGAGACATTAACATGCTGTTCAGATAAAATCCACCACAGGCTGTATATTTTGAATAGCACTTTCTCTGCGTGATAACCAGTGGTTTCACTGTCCCATTACTGCGTGCTGCCTGCTGTTGCTCTCCATCTGCCTCCCACACAACACAGCTGTCAGGGAAGGCAAACAGTAAGTCACAAATCATCTGATGAGCCAGCATCCCTGGTGTGGTGGTGATGACAAATTTATCTGGAGAGGACTCTTTTGCTGCAGAGGTGCTATGAGAGGAGTGTAAGATGGGCCTAGAGATGATGCTGGACAGGAATAAGGATAGATCAGTATCAGAGTGGCCTGGCAGAAGAAAAGGCTGCTGATCAGTAGCACAGGCATATGTTGCCTCCTAACTCTCTTACATATGGTGGTTAAGGTCAGTGGTCTCCTGCACTGCTTTCTGCTCCCTTATCCATCTGGAGACTTGACTTCTCATTCACCAGCCCTGATCACATTCCAGCCTCATTCCCAGCATCACTGCCACTGGCTCCCTGGCAGCCATCCCTCTAGCATTGACTGTGCAGGGTTTCCCCTCTCCGTTCCCAGTCTGAGCACTGCAGGGTCAGTGTGTGGCACAGAGCATACTCGTGGTGTATGCAAACAGAGAGTTTTAGAATGGGTGTTTGGAGCTGCAGCAGCTCAGTCAGCCCCGCACCTCTGTCCTGTTTGGGAAAATGCTCCATACATGATTCACACATGACCTTGGGGCACCTGTCTCTATTCCTGCAGTACAGATCCCCCTTCTTCTGTTACACTTCTCTTCCTCCTTTATCCTTGCTGGTAGGATTTTTTGTCTTTAGTCACTCAGTTTTGCTTGATGGCTTCCCACTGCTCCCTGTCTGGTCGGAATGGGGTCCTGGCTGGGCTCGTGTGCTCTCAAGACTTGCTTCAGGCTTTGAGCACTACTGTGGCTGAAAGGCAGCTTTAAGGCCAGTGCTCTACATGGAGTGTGTTTCCTCTGGGTACACCAAAGAAGCACAGGCAAGCTCAAAAGTACAACCATAGGCAAGCACTCACGTCAGCTCAGACACTTTGCAGGTATGCATAAGAAACTGTCGCTCCTGCAAACAAATCATTTTGGCAAGCTGACTTGAAGAGCGATTTGTTGGAACACATATAAACAAGCAATGACAGCTACCTGCTTTGGGAACGTAAAAGGACTGCCACTACGTTCCTCTAAGTATATTAAGACATAAGACACAAAAGCTTGCACTGGCGAGCAATGACATGAAATTCAAACATCTAACTTAAAAACCAGAAAACAAAGAGACATTCGTATTTCCATAGCAACCTTACCATGTAGAAAATCTTCATGTTGGGGATTTTAAAAATAATTTAAATTCACAGTTACAGCAATACTTACCTATACAGCTAAGATTTCCTGAAGCAAAGCTAATCTACTTGACATCATCTAGTCCTTTCAATGTATACCAACTAGTAAACTTAGGAAAATAGCTTTTTTTGTAAGTTTAACTCCATTTTAAACTGCTCTGTTTGCTAATATTGCATTTTTTTATATGTATGTCCATATACACGAAGACCAATACCTAATATAAATTTATATATACATCTTTTGATGCTAAACAGAAAAGAGACTTGATGCTGTTATTATTCTGCTGAAAAAATATTACTTAAAAAGAAAATACTGTAGCAATAGGCTGAAATATCCATGTCTAAATCTGAATAAAGAAATTCCTTCACATGTAACCAAAATGAATTTCTGTGAGACCTAATCTTTTCCAAAAATTGTTGTTATTAATTCTGTCAAGTAATCCTAGTACATTTGATGGGAGGACCAGAAGATTTTTAAATTAGTAGCAGGTGACTTACCTCTGTGCTGATCAAACACTGATGAGGTACTGAAATCCATTGTGGTCTATCTCATTATTTACAACCAGACCACACAAATGACATCTCCAGGGTTTTCAGGGAAGAATCATATATATAACAGTAAATAATCCAACGATAGCTGTTGCCAGTCTTCTTGTGAGAGAATTGAACTTGCTTTACCGCTGAAGATTGTCATCAAAGCAAGGACATTATCACTATCCTAATGGAAATGGTATATTCTGTTTGCTATGCACCTTCTTTAGACGAGATCCCTGGAAGCTTAACTGAGCTTCTGAAAAACGTCTTAGCTTCAGTGAGTGAAACTGCCTATGAGCGGCTCTGAGAGATGCTGCAGCTATCCAGCCTCAGCAGCAAAGCTCTGCCAGTAGAAAACAAGCCTCAGAGCGTGAGTGGGACTGGGCTGTCAGACAGAGCATGTGCAGAGCTGCCAGCACAGGTTGGATGCAGACGTCCTTGCTATGCCAGCCAAGTGGCATGTGCTCCATTCACCGACAGCCCTGTGGCCCGGCTGCCTGTACCACTGTGCTGTCAGCATGTGTCTGAGGAAGGCTGAAGTGATGGTTTCAGAGATTACCCATTTCCTGATTAACTCCCATACACAGAACACAAATTAACAAGCCCTTTCTACCTTAGTTTAATATCATCCAGTTACAATTAAAGTACAAAGTTTCATGAAGGGATAATAACTGAGAACACATTATCATGGCTGAAGTGCATAGTGATAGTTCCAGCAGCATAGTGCAATAGGTATAATAGCTCACAGCGGATGCTCCAAACCTAGTGTTTGCCAAACCGACAGTAGACCAATATCTCCACTCTACTGTTTTTGACTGGGCCTCTGCCTCCTGATGGTGGGACTCAGACTCCGCACTGCAAAGGGCTGGCGGGGGACTCACATGAGCTTTGCTTTTAACTGTGTTGTCTCTGTGGGAGAAATAACAGTAAATGGGCTGACTTGGAATTCACCTGGAGCAGTGGCTCACCAGCAGTGTCTAGGGATTGGTAGATGGGAGGGACAGAACAATTTTGCTTAGCAATGATGCACTGGAAGAAACAAATAACTACTGTAGAATAATGCCAACAAATATACAAAAATTAGAAAAGGCAAGAAGCTTTTGAACCTCAAAGTACAAACAGGACCTATACAAAAGCTAACCCTAGGTTTGGTCAGCATAAGAAGACCCTAGACTTTATTTACCGTGTTTATTCTGTACTGGTGTTTTGACCAGTTTTAGTGATAACAACAGATGTTAAGGAATACAAAGTGCATTTGGACACTGTAGGAGTTGTATTTCGAGCTGATTCACATCCCAAGCATCTCCTGCTGAACCTTAATCTAAAAGATGTATTTGGGAATAGACAGTAGGTCCAGGAAGGAACACAGCCTCAACAGCTTCAAATGACAGACCACAGCTGAAATTCTCAAAAATGTGGCGCTGTGACCTGCTCAAGTGTCCTTAACTGCGGAGAGGCATGTGGTGGGACTGGAGCCAGAGACCAGCTCCGTTTCATTTCCCTGCTGCTGACTGGTTTATGCTATGGCTCACCTCAGGCCTTTTTTATGTTAAGGAGGGATCCACTATGTGGCAAGTGTAATCTGTGAACAGACTATTAGTTATGCAGATGATCAGCTCCAACTGTCTCTACCTAATTTGATCAATTAAATGCTCACAGTTTAACCTGCCCATTTATCATTACTGTGTCTCTGGCCTTCCAACCTGCTCCTGAGATGGAAGCAATGGGCTTTGGAGATTACTGGTCCTGTCTCTTGCAGTGCATTTGCCTGGGCATGAGGTGCATTGAAGGTATGAGGCCAGGTAATTTTGGGGAGAAATGTCCAGGTACTCAGGTACGCATCTGACTCCTCATGGGTCCCAAATGGGACAGAATACTCATTATGG
>JBCJKH010037708.1:0-12266 GCA_039877255.1 Loriculus beryllinus | reverse complement strand
TGATGGTTGCTGGGAGGGTCACTGGTACCAGGACAGACGACAGTGAGTCACACGAAAGGAGTCTGCTGCACTCACACACCTGCCCAGCACCCCTCCCTCCAACACATGCCCTTGGCGTGCTGAGGCAGCAGTGGCATGGAGATGCCCATCCTGTTACCCCAAGTTACTCTTTCGTAAGGATGAGGGGGCAGAAAGAAATGCTAGCCAAACATCCAAGGACGAAATTCAAATTGAGATACAAGCATTAATAAAAACGTTGAACTGGATTCAGCCTGCACCCAGGCACCCAAACTAAGATTTTGCTGACAAGAGAGGTGTCCTCTGCACATACTGTAAAAATCTCAAGTAGATGTGAGCCAATGCTTTGTGCTAAGGGCAATGCTGGCTCACTGAGAAACCATGTGAGAACTGGGCAACTTGTTCCCAGCTCCATGCTGCAAGTTAAGAGCAGATGATGTGGCTGGAAAAGCTCTGAAATCCCTTGTAAGATGCCCTACGCACAGCAACATCTACCTAGATACAGCATAGCACAGGGGCTGCCAACAAGACAAAATACACTTGGGAAACTGTCAGAAAGGCTGGGGTAGAGTTGGTCTGAAGAAGGATCCTGGGCAGAGAGCAGACATGAGGCCTGCTGGTGTGGGTTGTTAGCAGCAGTGATGAGGAAGACAGAACATGGTTTACCATCATGCCCCAATTACCTGTTCCGCTGGAAGAGGTCTGGGTAAGGTCAGTGCTGCTGTCACTAGAGGGAGACGTTTGCTGCGGTGCCTGGTGCACCTGGATCGCCTGGACTGGGACCTGCTGAGCCATGGTACCACCTTGAGAGAGAGAGGAGCCCGTGAGCCTGTGCTCAGCAGCAATAAAGACACTCTGGGCCACGTGAAAAAGCCCTCCAGTCTTTCTTTAGCTGCAAACTGCTCCGCAGCATGGTTCTGCACTGTGCTATGGAAGGCTGGCCAAAAGCAGCACGTGGCAGAAACCAGGCCCTGTCCCAAACAGCAGGGCAAAAGCTGCTCTTTCCTGGCACACAGGGGCCAAGGAAGGGTTAGCTGAACTTCTAGCCTCTAGAGAGAAAAGGAAAGGCTACAGAAGCTTTTGTCCAGCTCCTAAACATGGCTCAGGCATGTCTGGAGCCCCCTTCACCATTCCTGACTCCATCAAGACACAGCACAGAAGGTGCTGGAAGGAAAGGGCCCAGCACATGTTCCCAGCACTTCCCCTGCAAGGATCATCTCACTGCACCAAATAGAACTGCTAGAGTCCAAATGCCCAGGCCAGCTAGAGCCTCAGCTCCATCCTCCACAGGGCACTCATGAAACAGCTATCTCACCCATCTGGTGATCCTAAAGACAGTGCCTTACACTGGGATTAGAGACCACTGGGCCATAAGGCGTACATCCTAGATATACATTTTGTACATGGGGCATGGCCACACAACCTCTAGCCCAGCCCACAGAGACAGAGCTTGGCACAGAAAGCGCCCTTCAGGCTCAGGTCCTGTCGCCAGAGTGAAGAGCAAGGGATGCCAGAGAGCAGGAATCACCAATCACCTCGCTCAGATGGCAAATTTCACCATGCACCACACCACAGAGACATATATCCATTATTCTCTTAGCTCCTGCAGATCACAAGGGAAATCCAGTCCCTTTGCATAGGATCATGCTGTCTGCCGGGGCTCACAGGAGCCATAAGGGCTCCAAGAAAGCATGCAAGCTGTAAGACTCATTGACTTGGGCACAAACAGGCAGCACACAAGAAACATGGTCTCAGTACCAGTCCTCAGATGATGGCTGTTTCCACAAAGGAGAGCTTAGCCTGGCTCTGAACCTCCAGCCAGAAGTACATGCAGCCCCAGTGCAACACCTGGGAGCCTCGACTCTGCACAGTAAATTCCTACCAAGGACAACGCACACAAGGCAGCACACCAACACTGCTCCAGGTCTCTCAGAATTTGTCCTCTGCACTGTAGCTGAGTGACTGACTGCGGATCCAAATACAAAAGCAGCTGCTCAGAGCCAAATGCCAGCACTCAAAAAGCATCCATTGGGCATCTGAGACCCTGCAGGCTCCTTCCATCAGTCCTCCGAGCACAACAGTTAAGCCTCAGCACACCTGTACCAGGGACCTCTCCTCTGCATTTGCTAGTCAGAATGCAAACCCTCAGGCAGGCGACTGCCAACCCACTGCTTCCTGGGTCTGTATCCCCCAAGATGCTGCTCCTGCCTATGACAAGCACTCTCTACCCTGCCTTCCCATCTCTTCCCTGCAGCCACAGCCAGGGTGCCCTGTGCTGTGCCTCCTGAGCTCCCACCTCAGTTGGGGTTCAGTTCTCTGGCCAGGACCAGGACCCCCCAGATGCCTCCATCCCCCCAAGTCAAGCAAGTGGAGGAGAAGCGAGTGCTGACCTGTCAGCGACACGATCTGCCCTCCAGCTCTGGCAGGGAAGCGGAAGACTGTCTGTTGTGCCTGCTGCAGCGGTCCAGCCGTACCCGCGACCACCTGGCCCTGCTGGCTGGAAAGAGCCAGAGAGTGCGGCTGTAACTGAGTGAGAGGAATGGTAGGGGTCCCCGGAGAAAGGGAAGCACCTGCCAAAAGGAGGGATAAAGAAAGGCTTTGTCACCATCAGCTCTTTTCACTCCCTCCAGGCTTCTTGGTGCTGCCCTGGGGTCCCAACTCAGCTCCCTGCCACCATGCCCTTCCCAGCAGCAGGGCCAGCTAGCAGCTCTCTAAGGAAACAGCCACTACATGACACTTCTCCAGCCACTGGCCTGGCTGGGATCGAGCAAGGAATCCCAGCCAGGTTCACCCTACAGCAGCAACCACTCTGCTTCCTCCTGCCACTAGTCCTCTCTCCTCTGGAGAGGGCAGCAATGCACTTTTGTTGAATGTTTCACTCCTTAGTCCCTAAGAGCACTGACCTGACATGAGGGTGAAGCTGGCGGGTATCGGCATGAGGCCCCCAGATGTCACTGCACTGGCTCCAGTAGTCTTCAGCACTGTCCCGTTGGCACTGGTGACTGCATTGGGGCTGATGCTGGCAGACACTGGCGCCAGGTAATTAGTGATGGGGAATGATGGGCCACTGCTGACCTGCATAGAGGTTGAGGTGGTGGGGGCTGTCTGGATGGTGGACGTTGTCCCCGGCAGGTTGGTGACAGTGAACGCTGGTTTCAGTGCGTCCTGGGGAAGGAGAGATTGTGACAACTCAGACCAGCCCCTGGATCTGGTCAACCCTTATCTGCCCATAACATCAAACCAGGCTCCATTGGTTGCATGCTGGTGCTAAACCATACCCCCGCAGCTTGCTGCCAGCACATGGAGCACAGACAGTGCCGCAGAAAGAAGTTGCTTGTACAAACATGAGAAGGCTGTGCCCAATAACACAGCATGAGGAAAGCTGGAGAAAGCTCAGCGTATACCTTGGATACATGCCCAGGGCCACACAGGTCCCCTGAGAGACTTCCCTGTGAGACACCAGGGGACAAAGCAGCCTTTCCCCTCCCCAGGACTCCCCAAAGTCTCTAAGAGGAGAAAACCTCTTTCTGGCACACAAAAGGCAAAAGCAGTGCTTGCAGGGACAGACATAAAGGCAAACACACAGTCTCCTGTCAGGAACACACACCACTTCCCTTATGGCAGGAAACACATAGCCAAGAACAAGCTGAGAACTGGCTCTTAAAGGTAGCTGTACACCAAAAGCAGCAAGTGAGAGGTGAGTAAGCCAAACCCTGGACACCAGGGATGCCCAAACCCAGCCCTGACAGCTGCTTTGGCAGGCCCTGGGGAATGCAAAGGGAAGAACCTGGCCAAGGGAAGCATCCATTTGCCATCCCACTAGCAGGAGACAGGCAGAAGGCAAATGCTTCCAAGCAACTCGGCACGTTAGCTCCTGCCAGCACACACTCCTGCAAGAAGCAGAGCTCTATGCCTGAGGACATCAGTGGCACGGAAGCTGAGCAGCAGGAGGGAAAAGGCCCTGCACTGGGCCAGCACTAGCCTGCGGCCAGCCTCCTGGGTCTGAGAACTCAGTGTATGCCAGGCTGCAGGGCACGTAACACCTCAGCTTCCGCAGCTACAAAGCAAGTGGCTTGGATCTGCATGAACAAAGCCCAGCATGATCCCTGCTGCCCCTGGCAGTCACACTTCACCTAACACACCTCCTTCCCCCCAATCCCCTCTTAGATACCTACTGTCTCCATAGCTCCTCTCCTGTCCTGTTCATCCGGACAAGAGCAGACTGCACACACACTGCTCTGCAGGAGACCACACCACAGGCCGAAGGGACCTGCTGTCCCCATGCCCTGCCACGACTGCTGGCACACCCAGGAAGAGTTAAGGCTGCCACACTCCCACCCCTCCCGCTGCAGGCTGGTGGGCCCAGCTCTCCCACGTGCTAAGCCTTGTTCCCAGCTTGTCAAGCTGCCAGGAACGAGGAATTCACAGCTCAACCAACAGCTAAAAAAGGGAAGGCAGCCCATTTTGGACAGGAGGAGCCAATCCTGGGCACTCAGCCGTGCCCCAGGGCCCAGGGAGGGAGGAGAATAACACCCCTCAGCCTTGGCACCACAGTCCCTGAAGTCCAAATTAGAAGAGGCACGTGATAACAGAGTAGAGCCCAGCACGGGCACTTTCCATTAGCTCAACCACAAACTCCTGCCATCCCACATGGGACACAGAGGCTATGGGTGCTCTCTCCACGTGGGTGACAGGGCAGAGCTCCCCCCAGCCCACTAAGCCATGGAAGCCATAGCAGAGCAGGGTGTGTCTTGTTCCCAGATGGAAAAGCCAGGCTCTCTCATCCTGAAGACATAGCCCTGAAGCGGTACATCCCTGAAATACAGCCACAGCAGACAGGGCTCTCAACATCCCCCAACACTCCACACTCTTGGGGCTGGAGGAGGCATCCCAATTGCTCAGGGGGATTCCCAGGACTCCCTAAAAGTACAAGGGCAAACCTCAGCATGAACAGAGCAGCAAAGATGCTTGGGAGGGATGCTGTGCCAGCAGGCTTGAACCATGCACACCCCATCTCTGCCACAGGTGAGACTCAGATTCCTCCCATCCTTGTGCTTCTTTTAGGCTGCAGCAATAGCTCCTAGTACAGACAGAGAGTTGAGCAAGACCTTGGGATTGGACATCTGCTGCCTTATCCCTATGATTGTCAGTGATGCCTCAGAGCCCCTGGGTACCTTGGCTCCCCCCGGCACCTGTAAAGCCTAGAGTACATGCACAAGGCCAGCCTTCAATAGGAGCCAAGTCATGGGTCACCTTCAGCAGAGATTAACCAAAGGGCCACGGACAAACCCTGACGCACCACAACAGCCCTGAAGGCCTTTTCCTTCCCAATCCAGCTGCACACCCAATCCCCACCACAGCTCACTCAAAACTTCAGTTTGCAGAGCAGCACCTGGGGAAATCGACGTGCAGCAAAGGTGCAGCATAGCATCAGGAGATGCCTGCACAGACCCACATCACTGTGCATGCTTGATAAATGCTATACAGCACTAGTGGACCATAGGGCATGGCTGAGGCCCACTGATGCCCACCTGGACCTTAGAAGAATCCTGGGGACAGAAACAATCCCTCTCCACAGCTTCCGGGAACTGCCTGAGACACTGCTGCTCAGCATGGCCCAGACCCTGAAGCCAGTGTTATTATGCAGCTGTTGGAAGGCAACTGGCCTGGGAAATACATGGGAAATCCTAATCTGGTCTCCAACACCTGATCTACATTCCAGATGAGGCAGAAAAAAACCTTCCTAATGCCACCTCAAAGAGAAATGACCATATCAAGGCTACTCACATCCTCCTACCCCCGATCTAGAGCCTTTGAGCTCCAAAATCCTCTCTCCCACATAACTACACCCAAGAGATTACATGAGGGCCTTTTGGGAAGCACAAGAGATCAGGCAGAGCAGTGCACAGCAGTATCGTTGTGCAGATATAGATGCTGTTTTAAAAGTACAGCAAGTCACACTCCCAGCGGCAGCCCAAGCTCAGCTCCATGGCAGGGAGTTTGGATTTGGCATAGCAGAAGGATCTCTCAGCTGCTGCTGGTTGTAGCTCGAATGAAGAGCAGTGGCCTGCTTGACTGCAGGTAACAACCTGGCTGCATTGCTCCTGGCCTCTGCTGCAGCAACTGAACACAAGCAGGTTTCATCCCTACAGAGATCCAGGAAGTTCACAGGAAGGCCAAGGAGCAGCTGCCCAGTCCTCTCAGAGCATCCTATGTGGCTGGACCAGGCACTTGATCTCTTGCCACCTCCTCCACTAACATACCTGTAACCCAGCCTTGTGTACCACTCACCCATCACTCAGCAAGGATGCCAGCTACCTAGCACAGCCCACTCACAGGCTGCCTGCATCCTCAGGGAACTTCTCAGCCTATCTGAATTGGGCTCATCTCTGTCACAGCACAAACCCAGGCTTCCAGCCATGCACAAGGCACAGCAGGACTGGAGAAGGTAAAGATAGGACTATCCCAGCCTCAGGGTTTGCCATGACAAGAACCCTCAGTAGGTCAGGGATGGATTTAGCCAGAATGTCAAGGAGGAGACAGGGCCACAGGGCTTCTCCAGCCCTGCACTAAAGGCTGGCCATGGCCAGAAGGCACCCCACTCTAAGCGTTGCCACTCTTAAATACTGGGATGGAGCTTGCAGAGTTGCATCAGAAAGTGGGCAGAGAGAAGCTGCATTAAGATGTCTTCTCCAGAGTAACTGCACTCCAAGATCACACCTCTTTCAGGGCAACCTAGCAGTATTTTCAGGGACAATCTTAAAGGACACAATGTGGACAAGCCCCATGCCAGGAACAGGTCATCTGTCATGCACGGTACTTCCTGCACCTCCAGGCATAGGCAATTTGTCTCATTACAAAATGCCCAGAGGATGTGCTTTTCATTCAGGAGAAGCACAAGAGACAAGTCCTTACAAAGACTGCAGGAGGGAGAAACTGCTGCCTACTGGAAAGGGCTGGCACAACTCACACTAGGAATCAGAGCACCCAGGAAAGTCATGCCAGACTGGGACAGCCAGAATTGTTGCTGGGCTCCCACCAATGGGAAGCCTTCCCAGGGACTCTCCTGGGCTCCAGCACAGAGCTCTCCAGCCAGCAACACCCTGGGCCACCACAGCTGCTCTGCCTGCAGGGATCTCTGGGACTGCTGGCATTTCTCAGGGCTCAGCAGTGATTAAGTTTTCACTTGGTGCAGCACTACATGCACATGGGGAAGAGGGCATGGAGGAATTGTGGCTGCCAGGTACCAGCAGCATTGTGATCAGAGCTGCTGCACTGCCACAAGATGCAAACACACAGCTGAACACCCCTGCAGCCCCAAACAACACACTAGGCATGCTGCTGCACTTGCTGCCTTTGGGATTACAGAGCACAGACTTTGAACACCATTCTCCACATTCTGTCTGCTTAATGCTTAGTGGCTGCTGTGGTTTGTGTACAGTAGCTAGATTAGGATGCTGTAGTTTGTGTACAGTTAGCTAGAGGTCTCCTAGAGCAAGGCCATGGATCATCTGGAAGATGCTTTTGCAGCAAATCCAGGTCCCACACCATGAACAGCAGAGCTGCAGCAACTCACAGTGCCCAGTGGCACCCCTCGCAGGCACAGGAAGCTGCAGCACAACCCCCAGTTCAGCATGTCACCCCAGCCTTGTTCCACAAACTCCCCTGCCTCCCCATCTCCATGCTCCTGTGGATCCCAGCACCAGCCTGCAAAGCAGCACCAGGGATGTGGAAAAATGTTATTTGTATAAATGATGTAAATTGAAGTTATTGAACAGATGAGACATCAGGAATAAATTCTTTACTATGAGAGCAATGAGGCCCTGGCACAGGTTGTCCAGAGAAGCTGTGGCTGCCCCATCCTTGGCAGTGTTCAAGGTCAGGTTGGACAGGGCTTGGAGCAACCTGGTCCAGTGGAAGGTGTCCCTGCCTGTGGCACGGGGTTGGAAGCGGATGAGCTTTGAGGTCCTTTCCAACCCAAACCAGTCCGGGATTCTATAAGGGAGCCAGTTCTTCTGCGACAACCCTCAGGACCAGCACCAGGGATGCAGTGACTAGACAGAGTCCTCCCAGCAGGAAAGGTTCATTGCCCAGCTGGGCACCTACAGGCAGTCCTCCGCAGCACCCTGAATGAGGGGCCACAGGCAAGACAGGCAAGGGCTAGTGCCTGCAG
Source organism: Loriculus beryllinus (assembly GCA_039877255.1). NCBI lineage: Eukaryota > Metazoa > Chordata > Aves > Psittaciformes > Psittacidae > Loriculus > Loriculus beryllinus. Next base: position 4,075 of record JBCJKH010037708.1, on the reverse strand, counting down.
GGACATGAGCAGGGAGCAGAAACAGTCCATCCAGCCAAATGTTTCCATTCCCCATGTCCTCCCTGCCCCCTTCCAAAACAGCACCAAAGCAAGAGACAGCTGCAGCTTATAAGGAATGTGAGGGGCCCTGCCAGGGACTCTGGCGAGGGAAACCAGGCCTTATAAGGCCATGGAGGCAGAATCAAATTTTTATCAATGAGTGCAAGAGCATGGAGACGCCCGGGGAGAGATAACGGTGCTGAGAGCTGGCCGGGGGGCGGGCCGGGCCGGTGGGGAGCCCCGCTGCAGAGACAGGGGCCAGGACACCTGCCACTCACATTCCTCCCTCTGCAAATCACCACTATCACCAGACAAGAGGAGTCAGCCCAGAGAGGCCTCTCAGTGGAGCTGCAACAAAGCGGGACCCATCCTCAGCTTCCCAAGCTGCTATTCAAGGAGACTGGCACCGATCCTGGCACAGCCCATGCCCCCCAGGGTGCCCAGGCATGTGGCTGAGCGTTACCTTGGTCTCCCCACTGCTGTCCGACTCGGACACCTGGTAGGTGAGGTCCGTCTCCTCGAAGCCCGTGGCACTCATGCGCTGGTCAGTGGTCGGGTCCGAGCGCGGGGGTGAGTCTGGGGAGTTGAGGCACGTTTGGATCAACGCCTTCCCCGTCTCACTGGTGATCATAGGCTGCAGCTTCCGCGTGGCAAATGTGTACACATGGCCCGTCTCGCTGGCCACCAGCAGCAGGACTTGGGTGCCAGTCAGCGTGGAGAGCTCATAGGCCTGCCAGCAGCACAAGGGAAGAACAGGGAGTCATGGACACATACAGCACAGGACAAGAGTTCCTGGCACATCCCTGTGCTCCCAGCATGACCCTCCTTTCACCCATATCAGCTCCAGCTTCCTGTCACTCCAGAGGAGCTGTGGCCTCTAACTCAGGTTGGTTCCCTACAGGCTGAAGTGCCCCATACTGTGTTCTCACCTCCTTCAGCATTAGGTGATGTGAATGCCGAAAGCCCATGGGAAAAGGGGTCTCTTCAAGACAGCAGCTTGAGGTCATGGGCACACTAGGCTGTTCCTGTTCTGGAAATCCCACCAACTTCTCCAGACATGTCTGGATGCCCTCCCGCTGAGCCATGTGAGAGGATGCTACTCAGCCTGTGTGTCTCTGCTACATCTTTCCATCACCAACACCCCAGCCAGGACAGGACCCAGACTCCCTTCTTCATTTTCACAGTCATAAGCACAGCTGCACCCAAACACCCTGGCATTGATGCTCTGGCACTGACTGGTAGGCTCAAAAGAACACTCAGCATATGCCACCATGGCACACTCCATGGTCTCACAACAAGCTACCACAGCCAGGATGGCCTCATTCTGGGTCCTGTGCTACCAGGATGCACCCAGCGATACCCTGTAACCATGCCCACCTTCCCAGGGTATCTGAAGCCCAGCTCAGTCATTCGGAAGATGCACTGAGCACCAAGGGGAGCCAGCAGCACCCAACTGCGAACGAAACCCCTCAAGTTTCTAGCGTCTTTGCGCACCAGGAACCACGGAGAGCGATCCGGACCAATGGAGACACGGCTCTGGCCCCGTCCACAGCCGAAGCGGCAAGCAGCCCTCCCGGGCCACAGGACCGGTGCAGCACCCAGCAGCGGTTCACAAGAGAGGGGGCCCCGAGGCTGCACCGAACCGGGCATTGCCCAGGCACCCTTCCCGCTGCTGGCTGCCCGGGTCCTGTCCGGAGCCCCGCGGACAGCCAGGAACCGGCCGCAGGAGATAACCGGCCCCGCCACGGGCTCCCGCGATGCCCCCCGGAAGGAGCCTGTGCCGGGCCGCCCCCCTCCGTGGGGCCGGGAAGCCGCCGCTGTTTCCGGGCACGGCCCCGCCGGCCGGCTCCCCGCTCGACCCGGGTGCGCACCGCTGTCAGGGTGCCGCCGCCCCGGGCCCGCCGCGGCCGGGCTGGCCAAACTTTGCCAAACTTTAGTTTTCCCTTCTTTTCCCTCTGCCCGGGTCCACCCGCCTCTCCCACCCGCGACGGTGTCGGGCGAGGTGGCGGCGGCGGGCAAGGGAGCGGAGCGGAGCCGGCGGCCGGCAGCAGCGCGGCGGCAGGTGTGAGCCCGCGCTGGTCGGGAAGCTCCGGCAGCGGCAGCGCCCGGCGGAGCTCCGCGCCTCCGGCGGCCCGGAGGTCAGCGCCGCCGGGCTCAGTAAATCACGGCGGCGGGTGGCCCCGGCACGGCCCCCGTGTCCCCCCACCCGGTCCCCGAGGAGCGACGCCGAAGGAGCGGGACCGACTCACTCATGGGAGCGCGGCGGGCGAGGCCGGCGACACCTCCGGCTTCCGAGGCGCCGGCGAAGTTAATTGCACTGAAGTTCAAGTTGTCTTTTCACCCATCAGGAGTGGGCGTTTAAAGGAAGGAGAGCGAGGAGGAGGAGGGGGAGGGGGAAGGGGAAGGGGGAGAGTCGCTCTCGCTCGCTCTCGCACTCACACACGCACACACACACACACGCACATACACACACACGCGCGCGCGCGCACACACACACGCGTGCACGCGCGCACACACACGCGCACACACACACACACACACGCACACACGCACAGACACACACACCCGCCCGCTCGGCTCCGCTCCCGAGCTGCCTCAGCAAGGAGGAGCCCGGACGGAAAACACCCGGGCAGCAAGGTACCGGCGTGGGGCAGCCCTGCCTCTGTGTGTCTGTGTGCGCGGCTGTGCCTCTCTGTGTCTGTGGTGTATCTGCCCCCCCCCGCCTCCCCGCCTCGTTCGGCCCCTCGGGCGGGGAGGTGCGCGCTGCCCCTGGGGAGGGCCCGGCGGGGCCGTCGGGGCAGCGCGGCGGCGGTGGCGAGGGACCGGCTGCGGTGGCGGCTGGGGGGGGGAATCCGCGCCCTGCATCGCCGCCAGCTCCGTGCTTGCTGCCTCCTGCCTGCACGGCAGCGAGGGTCTACGGGGGGGATGGCAAACCGAGGGGCGGCTGTGTATGTGTACGGCTGTATGCGGCGGTGGGGCTGACGAGGTGGAAGCGCCGGGTCGGGTGGAGGGGTGCCTCCATCTCTGCCGCCCTCCGACGCCCCCCCCCCCCGATACCTTCCCACCCCCTTGAGAGAGGGACCAGAGCTCCCCTACTGCGTTCCCTGCGTACCGTGCCCCCCGGTCCCCTCCCACTCCCCCGCGTTCCCTTCGCCGTTTCCTCGCTCCTTTATTCCTACACCTGCCCCGCGTCCCCCGCCCGACCCCCGCTGCTGCTCCGAGGCAGGCAGCGCCCCACGGCCACCGGCCTTTTAAGGCAGCTGAGGCAGAAGCTCCGCAGCCGCGCTGGCGGCCTCCGCGGGACAGGGTGGCCAGGGTGAGGGCAGACATCTCCAGGGGGGCTACTGCCGCCCTCCTGCCGCCGCATGGCTGCCCCGTCGGGGCCCGGTCCCGCCGCGCATCCCTCCTCCCCGATTGTCTCGCCTGGTGCTTCACCTGGCACCACGTGCTCCTCAGTAACGCTGTTTGAGAATTGCCTTTATCCGTGTAACTTCTCCTTTGGGAGGGACTTGTTCTCTCTGCTTTTGTTTTTAAGACCTTCTTTCCCATCTTCGCCGCTGCAGGATTTGGAAGTGGAGTTCCTTGAGAGTGATCCTGGCAATGAGTGCATGTTTCAGTGACAGCTGAGGCTGCTTCTTATTTACTAGGAGACTGAGAAGAGAGGGGACCCTGGATGTCAGTTCCTTCTCCGTTTTTTATTTGTCTTGACTTTGAGGCAGATTTCCTCTTTCAGCTCTGGAAACTGACAGGTACAATTCCTCTAGGCACCTTTGCATGTCTCAGAAACAGCACAAAGACCATGAAGTTGATATGTCAGTGCTTTTCCTAGTTAACCAGTGGTACACCCTTCTATTAATTGCTATTAGAAAGTGCAACCTTGTAGTACAGTTATTGAATAATCATTAATCCATGGAGGATACACAAGCCCAAAGGTTAATAATAGGAATAACAATTAATAATGTTGACCTTGCCAGTAGGGAGTGTATTTTTGTCATAGTTATTAAAAGGCACATGGATTTATTCAGTGTACAGTGGT
>JBCJKH010037701.1:17136-27764 GCA_039877255.1 Loriculus beryllinus | reverse complement strand
GCCATGGTTTAGTGTGAGGTGTCCCTGCCCATGGCAGGGGGGTTGGAACTGGATGATCTTTAGGTCCTTTCCAACCCTAACGGTTCTATGATTCTATAAATACGGTAACCTTAATTTCTCATGTCCCACTTTTCCTTTTGCTTTTAGTTCTATGACTGTGAACTGCTGGTAGATTAATAAGACCCCGGTACTGCTTTGTCTCTATCCCAGCATGGGTGTGACAGAATGAGATGGCAATTACATGTCAATCAATACTGTATCACTGAAAACACTACAGCAGTATGTGCTGGAGACCATAGAGAGCTACACATCTAGTTATAATTTTCATGGCAGCTATTAATAAGGCAATAACTCAGGTATTACTCCAACTACTTGCATTTTCAACATCCAGAGATGAGCATGGACCATGCCCTCAGACCTGAATGCTTTCAAGAACACGTAATTTGTATTTAGCTCTTACATTGCAGTTACCTAAATAGTGTTTGTAATTTCTTTGGACAAATGAGATGTATATGAGATATATAATCTATATTACAGCATTATATCTGTCGGACAGAAAACTTTACTTCTTTTTGTATATATATAAATAGACAACATCTAAAATGAAATAGACTGAGGCTGCCTTCAAGAATAATCTCCAGAAGCGAGATTATCCTAATAAGCATTTCCTAAGCAGGTCAGAATAGGAGTGGAAAGAAAGAACAAGAGAAAAGAGCTGAATAACATATATTTCATAAAACCTTTGTTCAATGAAAATGGCTCAGGATACCTCATAGCTGGTACCTGAACATGGCCCTGTATTCCATTCTTAAGATCTTTTTCAAAATTGTCTGAGTAGGGCTTTTAGTGAAAGAAGGATGTATCAATATTCAACATCAGTGTATTTCATCCTCAGCAAGTAGCTGCTGCATAGCAGATAACTGACAGTTTAAAGAGAAAGCTTTCAACGGTTTCATTTTTCCCCAAAGCACCAAGGAGATCACACAGCAAAATCCTGCACTGACACTTCAGAGATGGTACTGACACTATTATTTCCTTTTTCTTTCTGGCATTAATATTTTTAATACAACATTAAACTAAGAAAATATTAAGTAGAGAATTTCAAAAGCATCAAGTAACTTAGGAAGACAAGCTTCTAACTTCTAATGCATCCCACTGTTACTCTGATACTAAATTGACAGGAAGCTGAAAAGGTAAAGCCTTGAGTCTGAATTGTTATTCCATAGAGTTTGCAGCAGTCAGACGAAACACATTTGGCTTTATTTGCATCTTCAAGCATGAAATGTTACGCAAAACTGAAATTGAAGTTATAAGAATTATACCTTGAGAATGTATAAGCAAGAATGAAAGCAATTAAGGGAAAGATATCTTTAACGAGAACACTATCAGCAGGCCTCAAAAGGATGGGAAGGTATTGTTCTCTTTTGTATTTGTTTCTGAGGAAGTCTAAATATTATCTACATGTATATATAGATATATATACATATACATTTCTTAAGATCAGGTACTACCTTCTGTCTCTATACAATCTATGTCACTGACCTCTCACAAGCATTCCCATGTCTGTTGTTTTGTATCCAGCAACACCATGTAATTCACTCACTTGCTGAAGCTGTGCTTGACACCACAGGGTACAAAATAACACAAAAAACATTATCTGTGGAAGAAGAGAAGATTGCCTGATGCTGGGAATACTCTTATGGACAGCAAAATCAGCTTTGCCCTTTCAAAAGTTAGATCAGCTGCCTGATTGATTGCCTTCCCCCTCTTTTTGTGGTCTTTCAAGAGTTCAAGAATTGGCTGGAAAATCAATATAACTCATGGTGAAGCCCCTCCAAAAGGAGAAAGAAAAGGAAACTGATTTTAGTTTAGGATACTATTCACCAGTACCTGCTGGGTGCATCTTTTAAGTACTAGACAAAATGCAGGAAGCCTTGCTGAAAAAATGCTCATTAAATTTTTGGGGCTAGAAAGGGAAGAAGGAAGGTCATGTTCTGCAAATATCCTATATAAAGAGAAAGAAAAAAAGCCACTCAAGTGTTTCGACGCTGCACTGTGACATATTTCAATCATTTACAGGGAGCCTTCAGCAATGAATGCAAACAGGAAAGTTCTTCCTCATGAATAAGCTTGCCTTTTAGCCAAAAAAGATCCCCAACCGCCCTGTGTAAATTCTTCAAAGGAATTCTGTTTCCGAATTCCCTGAAAGTCAAACCACTCTCACTCTATACAAGACTCTACCTAGAATATTTCCTTCCGAATATATATTGTCGGCTATCTTGCTCAGCTATGATAAAGTTAAGAGGATGCATATGGAAGTTTTGGATTCCTTAGTGCTACAGAAATTGTTCAGGAAGTGTACTCATCCTTTATAACCAAAATTAGCAACGTGCATTTTAGTTATTGGGATAGGAATTTACACAGTTACAAATCCAAAACAAAAATTTAAACCAAGAGCTATTTACACCATGTGTAATCTGGCAATTCCACAGATCCCATCTCCAAATGCAGAATTTTGGAGGTGAAATAAAAGATGTTCACAAAACAAAGAACCCCAATAGCAAATGTAGCTGGGAAGGACCATAAGCATCATCTTTCCAGGAAGAAATGCCTAATTGCTTGTTTACCAGAACCTGCACCTCTACTGAAGCACGGTGATGATGGACTAGACGACTACTTGTCTAACTGAGCAGTACATTTCCTTGGGTTTGGTTATACAATGTAATATGATACAACATATATGACCAAAGTGTCTCTTTGGTCATGTAAGTAAAACTTCAGATAATGAAAACTTCTACCTGATGAGCCTCTCTCTGCTTGCATGAATAAAACATAAATTGCACGCAGAGAATAACAGAAATCATTGAGAATCTCTTAGACTACTTTATGAGGCATCTGCTATTCTCTTACTTTGGTGGAGACATACATGGGGGAAACCATCACATAAAAGCTGGACACCACATACCTGAAAGACTGCATCATAGATGTGCTTATCATTTAACCTGCTACCAGGTGCAAAGACAAGAGAAGAACTGTACTGTAAAGGTGATGAATCTGAATCTGTGGGTACAGCCAATGTCTCTAACATTTTTGAACATATCATATGTATTACCAACATATTTCTATATCATCGGCAATCAAAAGTGGTCATGACTCAAATATTCTATGCATTTTTCAAATGAAATGAAAAGATGTATTCCTCCCTCTCCAGAGCATGCAATCTAAATTTCTATCAGTGTCATTAGAGGGGTCTTTATGCCTTGATAGGTTATAAACTGTTAAAGATTAATTTTAAGCTAGAAGTGCATCAGAGAAGTCTAATATATCCAGCTCCTTCTAAATTGCTGTCTGTCAGATCCGATGGCTTTCCTCTGTCTCCTCCCACACACTTTCCATCTCTCCCGAAAATTGCCTCATCTTTGAATCATTACTGTTGTAATTACAACAAGAAAAATCAGTAGTAGAAGAAAAAAATCTTTTACATAGAGAGCATTTTCCTGGATAAAAATATCCTGCTGTATGCAAAGATAACACAATGGTGCATTATTAATGTTTCTATCGATTATTGACTTCATGATAAGATGAAAATCTAAACCTTTGCACTTTGTATGTGGTATTCCTTCCAGCTGACAAAAAAATAGAAACATGACTGAAAGCTGGAAAGGGCAAAGTCATCCCAAAACATTTGGGGAGGGGTGTGTGTGGATTTTAGTAAACATTTGTTTTAGTAAAACCAAAGGTGGAACAGCATCCCTTCAGTGTGCAGTTAGGCGAGTCTTGGTGCTTTGAAGGGTGAGGATCTGAAGTATTTACCTACTGGGTGTAATATTTGCTCTTTGTTTGGATGTTTCAGAATGGTTCAATATATACATTGACAACCCATCGTTCTGCAAATACAGAACACACAGATTAGTCTCCTTGGTTGGATAAATGTTCGATTTACTTCTAAGAAAGAGCAGTGTTAGATTCTTAAAGGGGATGACAGTACAAATCTTACCATAGGCCATTATAAAATAAAGTACTTGGAATGAATGCTTCCTCCTCACTTCAAAACAGACTGGAAGAAAGCTCATACAGTTCAATGACTTTCTAGTCAGCACAGGAAGATGAATTACCTCTGCTGTTCCTGACAGAGCTTTGTCAAATTCGTATTTAAAAGGTTCATTGATGAGGATTCCACAACTTGCTGTTTCTCAGTTACCTTACAAGGTTTTTCCTAACACATAACCCAAATCTCTTATACTGTAACTTGAACTTCTAATTTCAGTCATCCTGGACAGGGAGTCCTCCCTGTTTCCCACATATTTTTAAGTATCTGAAAATTTTAGGTTATTTCCCAAAAGGAACCTGGTTCTCCAAAATCTTGCTTCTTTTTTCAAGGCCCTGGGAACATAGAAGGTAAGGCGCAGGGCTAACACAGATTTCCAGATCCCTTTTTTACTAAGGAACTTGTCCTACCATTTGACATTTTCAGTAGAGAGGCCAAGGACTCAGGGCAGGACAGAGTGGCAGATCCCCACCTCTGGAGTTAGACTCCAAAAAAGCAGCAGCAAGGCCAAAGCAGTGTTGGGTTTATGGTTGGACTCAATGATCTTAAGGGCCTTTTCTGACCTAATCAATTCTAAGCAGAGTTTGCAGAGGTGCACACATCACTCTGTCTGTGTTTTGCCTAGCAGGTAGACAGCTGGGGGTTCAGCTTCTATTGCTGTCAAGGCAGGGATAGCTCATTTGCTATTAAATAGCCTTGACTACAACCTTTTGCCACTTACTATCTGGAAGCAGGAATTCTTAACCAACATCTAATGCAGTATGTGAGCAGATAAGAGTAAAGCTTTGGGAATACGACAGATACCACCAAGAAAACCTCATATACCTCCTTCAGGTGAGAGCTCACCTCATAAGATATATTTGCAGACTTCTATATTTTACTCTTAAATATTTAAAATTAAACCTTTATTTCATTGGTCTCACAGCAAGATTTTTACCAATGCCTTAATAAGAGTTGTAGTTCATGCTGCAGCAACATGAATAACAGAGTGAGCTAAACTTTTAAAATGGTATTTTTGACTGTTTCAAAAGATCTCTGTATATATCACACTTTCCTTAGCGTACTATCCTGACAGCATATATGGCAAAGATTCTCAACAATACTTTAAAAACAACAATTTGAAACATCTAAATATTATTTTCAGTGACAGTAACAGATCTGTTTTGTAACAGCTTTAACAACATTCAGATAATTCAAGAAAGAGCTAAATCCTCCACCATAAAATTTCAGCATGAAATCGGTTCAAGATTTAGCAACTGCTATACCTTAGTCATTTGCTTTGTTATTAGTTTTCCAATATTTTTTTCCTTCTCTACATTACCCTGTATTATTTAGTTATAACTTCCTCCATAATTGCAATCAATGAATAGTAATCACTTAATAAACATATCCTGACAGGTCTATTTTTGCACTGGGAAAAGATTCATTTTCTTTATCATCACTCCAGTAAGCAATCTTTCTTCTTACCTGAAGTAGCAAAGTGAAATATAGTGCCTGGTGTAGAGTTCTGCTCTGCTGCATACAGCATCTGAGCAAAAGCAGACATCACTCCTTGCATTTTTCAATTATTTGGATAGAGATTCATCAAAACTGTGCAATGTGGAATTTGCATTCTCTGATTCTTATATGTCGTTCTGTTGGTGCACATGGCTAAAAGCTGCTTTGCCCAAACAGCTTGTGATCACTCAGCTAATAGTGGCATTCAGGGAGACTGCTCGCAGTGTTTTTCTTAAAATGCAAGTATTGCAGAAAGAAACTGTGTTTTTGTTACATGTTTTGAGCTTAGATACTCAACACTGACACACCAAAGAGTGTGCAATCTGTCACATCTCTATACAAAGGCCTAATTTCATATTAAATAGAGTAAAATATCTTGAGTGAAGTTGGATACCTGCAGGTCACTATAATAATTTCTTTTCCATTGACTTCTTAATATATCAACTGGTAAAGAAAGGCAAAGAAAAAAAAGAAGTATTTTGGTTTGTATATGGAAACCTGGTTTTTTCCTCACAAATTAGGTCAACTTGTTCTCAGTGGGCTTTGCCTGAAGCCACTGAAATCAAAGCAAGTTTTTCTACTGACTTCAAGAGACTGCAGATTTGCATTTCTCGATGTTATCTTTTTAGGTGGACACTCCTCAGTGAGTAATTCTGACATTAAATGGTCTGTCAACCTTTCAGCTGAAAGCAAAACTATTGAAGGAAATCTCTACATTAAAATGAGTTTCCGTAAACTCTAAGTCCCCTTTAGTTCTTCACAGTAAAATTTAAGACATCTTGAGCAACCGATCCTTGCTTCCGATTCACTCTAAGGACAAATTTTCCAGTGGTATCTCCTAGCATTTTTTGTACAAATACTGACCAAAATTACTTTTACCAGCCTTATCCTCCAAACTCTCTCTGTTTCAGCCCCACATAACACAAACTGGTGGGATCAAACCGAGCTGTCCCTCTGAACTGAACTCCATTTCTGGCATCACGCTCTGTGCTTCTGTGAACAGCCTCACAATCAGGTCTCACAAGATGAGAGTATGGAAATTCCTACCAATACAGGCCTGCCACAGGGATATCTGTCTGTCTGCATGCAACTTCTGACTGCACAAACTTTATATACAATAACTACAAGGGCAAACCTAATTTTTTGGCCATAGGCGGACCCACATTCAGTTTCAAGGAAATCTTTCTAATACATACCAAATAAAAAAAGGCTATGCATATTTTAACCATTTGAGCAATATTGTCCTTCCTCTGAAAAGAACTGATAACATGTAACAGTAGTAGGGAAAATACTGCTTTCACAGCTCTAAAATTAGACTAAAAATCTCACTTGAGAGTTCACTAGTTCAGCTTGTAATTTTCAGCATTCTTTCAAGGTACCAGTAAAAGAACACTTTTTGTGTGCACAGTAATGAAGACTTTAAATGTACTAATTACTTCTAAACATAGGCATATTACTAGGAGATTATAAATCAAAACAAATTTTGTGCAAAGCAGCAACTTTTAAAATAAGCAATTATTACACAACTTAATGCAACGAAAATTTATATTCTAGGCATTTTGTGAGGATCAGGGAAGCATTTAACATGGAAACAAAATGCCTGGATTAATCTAGCAGAGATATGTTGATATGATGGAAGTCAGAAAGCAATTGTGAAAAAACACTCTGCATCTCTGCTGGTCACAAAGTGTTCAGTCATAAAAGCTTTGATTTAAAGCATATTAGCATAGTGCGGTGGAAACATGCAGCACCACAGCATCAAAGGATATGCCCCCAAATGATGTACATTTTGTTTTCAATTCTTTCCAATAAGAGCATACTTTTAGTTTCCAACTCGTGTGTATTAGAAATGGTTTGTATAGCCAGGAAATCAGAGGGGAATGACAAACAAAAACAGCTTGAGGGATGCAGGAATCTCACCATACTTTTAAGTAAAGAAATAACAATTCACTTGTAACAGGACTGTCCCATTAAGGTCCCTGATTGCCATGAAAATCTCAATTGACCTATTCCTTTGTTAAACTTAACACTTTAAGATAGTTAAAGCAATATGACCTTGTCTTTGGAGTCACTAGGCTTTTTTTAAGGTATACCGTAGTCCTCCAAAAAGTCCTTGGAGAAAAATACAATTGCGTGAATCTCACATTGTCTCAGGAGTTGGATACTCTTGTTCCAGGTAATTTTGCTCAGGCTTGCTCAGAAGAGAAGTGATCACTCAGAATTTCCCATTTTTTATTACAGTATAGGGAAAATAACAATGCTCTCCTTTGCTGTCAATAACTTTACAAAATCATCCAAATACACTACCTGACTGCTTGTAGAGACAAAAGGAAGAACTCCATTTAGGAACAGTTAATTCCTCTCCAGAATAGATCTTCAAGCACGGTAATTGAGAGGATAGAACATTGTTGCTTTGTGTAAGTATAACCTTTTTGAACTTCCCAGGCTGACACATCACAGCTGAGCTGCAGCCGTGTTAGTCACGGCACTCTGCGTGAGGCCAGTGCTGTACTGAGCAGCATGCCATTAGGAAAGGGTACAACAGCATGCTGCCCTACTGACGGGCCCTCTCATGCTGGGACTGTCTATATGCAAACACCATGCCCACTGCCACAGCACTGCACAGGAGAAGGTGAGGGAGCTATTTTTGTTACACCAGGAACACTTATTCCTCGCCAAGTTGACCCCCGCTCTGTGTGGTGGTGATGGTGGTGATGTGTTTCAGACGTGATGTATAATAGCAGGAGAGCACTGATGCATCAGCCCAGGAAATTAAAAAAGATGCCATTCACACAAAGGAATGTTAAGTTAAGTTTGAAAATCTTGGCTCAGATGATACCGTGATGGACCATTTGTTACATCTTTACTTACTAACATTCATTTGATGTGGAATTTGTTGTTTTTTTTTTTTTTTTTCTCTGCAAATCAATTTGTTACTGATTCTAAATGATTCCAAGAGCTTTCTGCACTTCACCCAACACATTTTGAGTCAGAGATAATATTTGAAAGCACTAGGGTCCTTAAAGGAACAGCCTATTACAATACACAACAGTAACTATGTCTCTACGATTTATGAAAAGAAAGCAATATGTGCCTGTTTCGGTGCCTGTCGTTTGCCTACCAATGGTGCAGTGTTCCCCATTCCAGCCCTCTCTGCATTCACATTTCCCATCTTTACAAGTTCCATGCTCTGTACAACGGGGATGACACACACGCTGGTCACACGCCTCTCCTGTCCACCCTTCTTCACAGCGACATGCTCCACCAATGCATACCCCGTGGGTGCCACAGTCCACGGAGCACACTTCTAGGGGAAGAAAAGGATAAAGGTTACAGCTAGCTTACATCATGGCAATGGGGTGGAGGCAGCAACCTAGTCAAGAAGTGAAAAGGGAGCAGAACAGGTATGCTTTTCTTGAAATCCATATGCTGTCAAAAGCTGGCCTGCTCACATTCTGACTGAAACTGGCATTTAACTTCTGCTTAAAACCAAACTGAATGACTAAAAGGTTGTTGCTGGACAGACTGCTGTAAAGGTACGTCCTCATTCAAATTGCAAACCCATTCCAGAGGTAGCTTTCTCAACACTTGCAGCAGTGAAAAAGGGGAGAATACAGCTCTGGTTTACCCAAACCTGGACCTCTGGTGATTTTGATACAGACATTGATTTGCAAAGAATGAGACTGAAACTCACCTAAACTCACTTAGCAGAGAACAGTGACAATTCAGGGTCACTTGGACTCCAGGAGTGACTGGTAAGATGCTCTCAAGGAAGAGATTTTTGGAATCCTACTGCTAACATAGTCAGCTACTCAGTGTCTCACTACAAAAATTTTACTGCTCTCTGCCAGCTGAAGCTGTAGAAAAGTAGAGGGGTCTTTTGAATCATGCATCATCAAAGACACTGACAGTGAAACTCTCATTCATGAATTTTTCTGGCTGCTGATGCAGGAAGCAGAAAAAACCACATCTTGATATTCACTTCACTGGTGGGGTATTCTAAGTCATTAAACTTAAGAAAAACTGAAAAAGTGTGAAAACTGTAAATATTATTTTGAGAAATTTGCTTATGCCCTACAGCTCTGTCTCAAGGTTCAGCTTATGATATAAACAGAAAATTCCCAGCAATTTTTCCCCCACAAATAGAACATTCGCCGTCTTGTCAAAACTCTTGGGTATTGGATTTTTTTTTTCTCTTTAGCTCCTTTTGTCAGAATAATCAAGTTTTACAACTGTAGGTCTGGAGACGATGAAATTTTTTAGCCTACATTTTCGTGCCTTCTAGAATCTCTTGCTCTTATATTATTTTCTTAAACAATACATGTACAACTGGGAAGGAAAAAGTAAGTCGTAGTTGATGAGATTTTTCTGCTTTGTGATGTTTTTCAATGAATACCATTTTGATGCACAGTAAAGCATCCCCAAAAACATACTTCAGTTTTAGTGTTATAATGTTATGAGCATATTTATAAATTATGGAAGCATATTTATAAATTATGGAAGTTTTCTTTACATATAAACATATATGTTTATATATAAACATATTTATAAATTATGGAAGTTTTTTTTTACAGTTGGGCAAGAGATGTGAAGCACTTAAGTAGCTATTTCAGACCTAATGAGAGTCAGTATTAGAATGAAACATGAACTCCTACCCTGTACCCTGCTTGCCCCTCAGCTGGCAGCACCAAATTAAGAGTCACAAAAAACAGTATCTAAGATATATATACACTTCTTCCCAACACACTAAACATGACCAAACATGTTCCAAGGACTATGATCTAAATTATGTGCATTTCAAACTCACCACAGACATAAACATTTTAACAAAATAGGAATATTATTGCAAGGCTGGAGAAGAGAAGGTTTTGGGGAGACCTTATGACAGTCTTACAATACCTAACAGGGGCTACAAGAAAACTGGAGAGGGATATTTTACAAGTGCCTGTAGGGACAGGCCAAGGGGAATGGCTTTAACCTGCCAGAGGGAAGATTGAGATGAGCTGTCAGGCAGAAGCTCTTCCCTGTGAGGGTGCTGAGGTGCTGGCACAGGGTGCCCAGAGAAGCTGTGGCTGCCCCATCC